>CAJUYI010001601.1:0-44738 GCA_910591695.1 Galerucella pusilla
TACATAGGGAAAAAAAGTGTACCAGTTTTATATGACGCGGAGTGTACTCAAAGACGCATGTATTGTTTGAGGTATGGTCCTTTAATACGTAGTTGATCTTTTCGTTCATTCGAAACAATAGTGACACAACTCTTAGGCCAGTCGCAAAAAGGGACGCAGCGAGAGCGACAGGGAGAATTTGTGAACCTTATATATGAATACCGTATTTATTAGCAGTGTGGTGTGACGCAGTTTTTGCGAAACGAAGTGTAAATCGCGCAGTTTCTTGTATATTCACAGTGTGACTAAAGTGAATAATAGAAAAAAATTTATTGGATCCGTGCAGATTCAGAAAGTTTTGTATGATACCATCCATACAGATAATCTGATGGACTTCTGTAAACTGGTCAAGATTTAGTCCAAATAATTTTTAAACTGTTCGTCGTTAAATTCTTCAGATGTAGCAAATTTTTTCGACTTCTCCTTTTTTTTATGTACTTCTATTATTCATTTGGGAGATAAAAGATACCAGCTCGTACAGGAACTCATCTTACGAATTAGATTCAGTCAAACGTGATTGCAAAAACGATTTCCGTTGTTCTCATAGGCTAGAACATGGCACAAGCAAATGGTGAATTGGGATCATACTTGCACGGTTCCCGCAGTTATCTTCCAGCAAGATATCGCCGTGGCTGACGCTGCGTCACCTCACTAAACTGCGTCTTATTTTGCGACTAGCCTAACTATCTACATTTTGTCGTATTCAGTCAATTTTGTTGGAACATGTTTTCTCATTTACAGTTTTAATCAAATAATCTTAGAATTTGGGAACAGAAGTCTTTTTTTTAATGTGTCTTTTTTTCGGTACATCTATCGCTACCCTTGCGCATTTTCTCACATCAAATTATCTCTTTCCAACAATTTTCCTAGTGTACGTAGAATGAAATTCCTTCTCCTGTTATGTTCCTATTCTTTTGTATTTTGCCGCTATCCCCTTGTATTCCCAGGCATTTGAATCTTTTTATTCACTTCCACTTTTCTCTTTGGAACTTAACGTCTTCCAATTTCAAATATTCAGTTGCTTACTCTGTGCTATAATTGCTGGAGAACGCTTATCATTGGTTTTTATTTGAGGAAAGTCGTTTTGTATTCCAGTCAAAACTCCTGAATCTAATCAAGCATTTTCCAGAATTAGTATGCAAATTTACCTGAATTGTACTGGTTGGTGCCAATATCAATGCTTTCCATAGAAATTTGGTGGTCTTCAGTGTAAATTATAGTCATTAGTTTATCATTTAACTGTTAATGCACCTAACTTGTTGAGAGGAAAATCGTAAATCAGTTGGTTATAATCCCTTGATATTAACATTTGTTTTACCAAAATACAAATATTGTATGTTAAAGTTAGGGACCTCATCACAAAACAGACTAACCTATGGAAGTGGAAGTTTATAGAAAGAACTTGAGTAAAAAAGAAGGTTTGACACCCCTTCACCTCAAGCGCTTCAACTCAGGTGGATGTCCCTCTTCTATCCAGTAATCTCCCAATTCGCAAGTATGTGGATGGAGGTTCCTTCTTCCATGCTACAAAATATACATTCTTCTTCCTCCACTATTTTGTGCTTTTTCAGGTGTCCATTCAGGCGACAATGTACCGTTAGAATTCCTGTTGAAGCTCTTAGTGACTTTTGCATTCATTTGATCTCAACAGAAGAATATTTGATCGTCTATAAGCACTACTAGGGTTCCGGTCCCCAAAAGGGTTTTTCAGTTCCTCTCTTTGCTAGTCCGTCTGATATTTCGTTTCCTTCCATTCCAGTGTGTCCTGGAATCCACAGTAAGGTGACTATATTGTTCTCGCTTAGATCATTGAGTTTGCCTAGGCATTCCCACACCATTTTGGAGCTGATTACACAAGAGCTTAGTGCTTATATGGCTGCTTCACTATCCGACACTATGATAATTCTTTGCCTTCTATGTCTCTTTCCAATATTGAACTGTGCACACCTTCTCATGGCGTGAATTTCCACTTGGAAGATACTTGGGGTTTTTCCCAAGCTTTCAGAGTGTTTGGTATGTATCTGGCCCGTACACGGCGTACACTCCTATCCCAGTTCTTTCCATTGCTTTTGTCTGTGTACCATTGAATGGTAATCTTTCCAAATCTGGTAATGGTATTTGGATCCCATTTCTTCTTGTTGCTTAACTTCGTAACGAATTTCTTTGAAATCATACCATCTTGTGGCATGTCCCAGGTTATCTGAATTCGAAGAAGTGAGAAGGTGGTTTTCTTTTTTTTAATAATTACCCCTCCACTTAGTCTGTATCTTGTTATTTCTGCAACACTTTCCACCAACATACATTCCGTTCGCTGAATCTTTTCCCATGTATGAAATTATTCACATACTACTTTTTGTAGTACGTCTCTTTCCTACTCACAGAATCTAAACCCCCGAAATGAAACCGTTTGTTCCATTACAACATAATATAACAAACAGAGACCGAAGACTTAGTTTACATTTTTATTTTACATTTTCATTCGTTTTTTTTCCCTTGCATATAAATTTATTTCAAATACAGTTGTTATAACGACTAACTTATACCTGAGTGTTCGAATATTTGTGGCAAGTAAAGATTATTCATCTCCTTTTTATTTATTTACTTTGCAATGAAAACTAACCTTAAATTGACATTTCATCATGATTCTGGATAAAGTTCCATCAAACTGAATTATATGAAACATATTTTGCTTTCACCAATGTAGAAAATATTGACCTAATTATTTATGAATGATTTTTATTTTTAGAATATGCCTGGAAAAACGTTAAATTCGCAAGCACAGGAGCTGGTTCTAAATGTGTTGGAGTATTTTGAGTTGGAAAAAAGAAATGGAGGACCTTTGGAACCACTTTCATGTGTTCAAGAGGTAACATAAATATTTAAGTGCATGCTTGTTTAGCAATATACTTATCATCAATCAATTTTTTTATGTTAGAGGGTAGCTACTGACTTGAAAATATCTCGGCGGACAGTATATGCTATAAAAAAAGGAAAAAAAAACAATCAAATGCTTTCAAGCCCAGACAGAAGCAGAACTCGTTCTAAATCCAAAACAAATGATCTACCTGAGGGAGCTAAGATGGCAGTACGGGACACATTATATGATATGTACCCACAGAGTAAGTATTTATTTATTATTTGATTGAAATCTTTTGGTAAAATGTAGCTGTAGGTATTTTGTAATGAGTATTCAAATCAGGGTATATTCAAGAAAAATTTAGGAAGGTATTTATATAGATTTTAGTAGTTTTGTGACTACATTACAATTTAAGTCAACTATTAAATTTATCTTATTTTTGTACAGTCAAGGTTTAAACATTGATGGAATGAACAATCATCATATCATTGATAACATGGTATTTGTTCTAATTGAATCCCTACTATAATTTTGTATTTGTTTTAGAGAAGCATGTTACTTTGACTACCTTAAATTGTGAATTGAGGGAAAGAGAAATTATATCTATTGGCAAAACATCTCTCAGCATTTTGTTTAAAACATTGGGATTCAAATATAACAAAGATGACAATCGAAGAGCTTTAATGGAGCGGACCAGTATTGGAGCCTTGAGAGTCAATTTTCTACGTGAATATATGGAAAACCTTTCAAGTACTCACTCAAAAGAGCTTGTATTTTTGGATGAAACATGGATGTATTCGAAAGGAAATAAAACATATTCTTGGCAAGACAACAGCACTGAAAGTGTTCGTAAACCAGATGGTTATGATGGTAAACGTTTTATAATTGTTCATGCTGGTTCTACCAAAGGATTTGTCTCTGAAGCCAGTTCATTATTTTGCTCAAAATCTAAAGTAGCTGATTACCATGAAGAAATGAACAATGAAATCTTTATTAAATGGATAAGTATTCAATTAATTCCCAACTTAGAAGAGCCATCTCTTATTGTTATGGATAACGCTCCATACCATAGTGTTCTTTTAGAAAAGCAACGTTCTACTAATTCGACATAGTTTACAACAAACAACATTAAGTTTGATACAAAACTTACAAAACCTGAATTGCTACAAATTGCAAAAATGAATAGAAAAGGAAACGTGTATAAAATTGATGAGTTACTACGAGAACATGGTCATGAAGTGCTGAGACTACCACCATATCATTGTGAATTCAACGCTATTGAATTAATTTGGGCAAATTGCAAGTCATATTACAATAAATATATTGGAAAAGATGGTTATTTAGATAGTTCTGTTATAAATATGTGGAAAGAGGCACTGGAACAATGTGATCAACAAATTTGGGAAAAATGTGTTAGGCATACTCATGAAATTATAGGAAAGTGGTATGCCCGAGAGCAAAATATAGTTGATATTGGCATTCAACCAATTACCATTGACATAAATACTGGTGATAGCTCCGATTCTGAATATGAGGACGATTAAATAAAATGTATTGTATATATTTATGAGTCTTGGATATACATATTTAAAATATTTATTATTCATTTTCACAACCCAAAAGATTTTTCTTTTTCTTTGTTGAACCGTATGGGTGGGACGGCCCAATAATAATGGTTGCCAGCCATAACCCTAAAGGGGCAATTTTGATTTGCAAAGTTTTTACTGAGGTAGTTGTTATTAATACTAACTCTTATGCAAGGAAATTTGCGGAATAACCTAATAAAACTCTGGAATGCTAACAGTTTTTTCAAACTAAAAGTTTAGGTAACATATTGCTAAATGGCTGTAAAATATTCACAAATATCTATTACACCACCTTCAATAATAAATAACGTACACCGTCATTTTAGCCACATCAAGAATAGATAGAGACATCTGTTACCTTACTTTCTCAAAGTAATTATCGTTTTCATATAATTACGATTAAAACAATCGGTATACTTCAATTTTTATTGAAAACCAATGGTAGCTTGAGTGAAAAACCGATGAATAATTCCATAACCATCAATTTCACGACTTTCCATGTTTTTATATATAGTTAACCAAATTGGACATGAGTTTTAAATGTTCATGTCTGTAGATAATTAACTTGGATCGATTCTAATAAAATTATAACCATCAAAACAGAAAACGGTGCATAGCATTCAACTAACGAGGTACGTTGGTCGGTATTTACGAGATCGGTATGAAATTACAAATTTTATGTAAGTAATCATTTAACATTATTAAAATTTCGATTGGGGACTGAAATACTCATAAATTTTAAGTGAATTGATACCTTGGGTCACTTTAAATTATTTGTAGCTGGTTACATGATAGCATCCCATTGAAAAGACAATTCCGTCCTACGTTCTGTACAAGATGTTTCCGTTTCAGTGTCAAGTTGGGAAAGTACATATATATTCATTCAATGGCTTGTACTCGTGGTCGTGAAAACACCCCAATCCTTTCTTTTTCTTCCTATTAATTACACATGAAATGTGTGGAACAAAAAATTACTAGGTTTGAGCACGTAAGTTTATATTAGTTGTTGTTGAAACTTGAATTGTCAAAATAATTTTGAACTTTCTCAATCTTTCTCTCCTCATATAATGAGTTTGTTCGTAGCACAGTCAGAAAACATCAGAATCTTGTGGATTAAAAAAAAGCGTCACTAGGTGATTTGCAAGTACTTTATTTTTAATTTGCTGTCTTGAATCAGTAGCCACCTATCAGAATAATTCGCTGACCGGGATAAAATTTTCAGTTGTGAGCATGGGCATTATGATGCTGTTGAAAGTGACAAGTGTAGTCACATATTTTTGGTATTTGGTTTCGGATACTATTTTTTTTATTGTGTAAAAAACAACAAAATAGCAAACCCCTACCTTCAAAAATATAGTTCGGGTTTGAAAACTACAAACACCTTGAATGTCGACCATAAATTTCATTATTCAATGGGGTGACTAGGGGTAGATATTGATGATTAATAGCGTCTTCGACTATGTGCACTGGCACGCAGCTTTCCATGTTCGAGTTACCCACCCGAATGTCATACATGAAAATCCGTGGATTCGGCTATGTGCAAGTGCATGGCACGAGTGCAGAGCGATCATTTTCATCCGGCCGGTTGTTACCGCTCAGGAAAAGTTTGAACTCTTTAGAGCTGGAATGTTTAGCAATATAACGTAATATTTTTAATAATTAATAACGTACCTACCCTATACCTAGTCAAACGTGAAACGTCAAGCACATTGCATTGATCCGAGCAATGAAAGAAGAGCGGGGACCATGCTCTTTCGCATTTTCTCCGTTCATAACTGAACTGACACGGCATCAGTTATTTTTGTAACCGCACTTGCATCACAAAGGTTCGGGCTGGCGTAAAATAGTCTAACACGCTATACATGTGAGCGTCATGCTCTCTACTGTCAATATTTTCCTCCCAAGCAGAGAACGAAAATTGCCAATCGATTCACAACGAATCACAAATGGAATGTTTGAGAAATTTCCGATTTATTGGAAATTCCTTTCTACGAAGAATATAGATATGGTTTGCTTTGTATCCTTTGCAGTTATCAATGAAAACAAAACCCAGTATTGAATTAAATGGGAAAGATCACCATTTTTCAAACGTAGTATAATCGTGATCTATTTGAAGTTATATGCTTCACAATATGAATAATACAATAAATTACATGATTTTAATTCCATTTGTGAAGGCTGCTTTTATTGGTGTAATGCATTATGACGTGCTAGCACCTATACGCCTACTGACCTCAAGCAGCCAATCATATAAGTTCTATCATAGTTAATCCGTATACCTATAGCTCTGTGTGAGACAAATACTGTTAGGGGATATTACGTCATAGCACCGCCGACTTATTTCGGTCAATTTTCAATTTTAAATTAGTATGTTGACTTCACAATTCCAGGAAATCTATTTTTGAGACATTGTCTGCACAATGTGCCAGCATCATTATTCATTGATCGAGATATATTTGGGAGCATTTCATGTCTATCTCTCTTTCCCTTTGTACAACAGACATTTGTGTCAATTGGAATTTTGGTATGTGATTGGAGTGGAAAATGTAGCTGTTGTCGTAAATTTAACATTTCCTTTACTTAAAGATTTGTATTTATTGTGATTTCAGCATCGTCTTTAGACCGGGATTAAGCTCACAGAGCTTTCGGACAAAGCTTTCTACCTTGTACTGATGTGGCGCAAATACGCCGACAAGTCCCTTCTAATTGCAAACCAGAATGGCTGGTTAAATTTTTTTGATCATACCGACCGATTAACTAAGGAGTAAGATTAAATGTCTTAGCTCGTGAAGTAGTTGCCTCTACTAAGTGAATTTAACGGTCACATTCTGGAAAATATTTTCAAAACATTGTAAGGCGTTGATAGTAAAAAACTATTGTTCGATATCTGGAAATATGAAGAGTCTAAGCAACTATTTTCCTATCATGAACATCATCACAATCTAGTGAACTGAGAAAATCAGAAACCTATGATAAGGAAAGTTTCATCTTCATCTTGCTTTCAGCACGAATAAAATTTGAAAATTTGTTATCGTCGAGTTAATCAATATTTACCCGTGCTGTTTACATTCACCCTATAATCACTTAAAATCCACAGTGTTGTTTTTCGTTAAACCGTGGTAAAATTTTCCCATAAATATAATTTTGACATACCCTTAGCGTCTATGTTTTATCAGGTTCTTGTAATTTATTAAATTAATTTATAAGAACCCTATATCGTAATTAAAATAAGGCTACCCTTCAGACTGATAATTCTTGTTTCGTACTTCAGACATGAAAAATAGCCGAACATAACTTACACGACTTTGTTGTCGTCCAGCCCATAAAGCATTTTAAGTGGCATGTTAAAAATTTAATAAAAGATAGGTATGCATGCAATAAATGCGTCGTATCCATAATCACAAAGGAGTATCGTTTTAAAATTATTTTATCTGTCAGTTAAAAACTCTTTTATCTTTCGTTCTGTTTTTTTTCGTAAAAATAGTTCAAACAATGCACTAAATACCAACTAACGTGACTTTTTGAAATTTTTGTGGCAGCCTGTTTCTTTCAATGTGCATATCTATATTGTTTATGGCAACTATACTATATTTTAAGCAGCAATGGATACGAAGAAGATTAAATGGAAAAACCGGCAAGTTTTATGAAGAACGTTACATTTATTATGAAAAATCTCTTTTAATTCTAGAGTTATACAGGAAAAGATTGAAATGCTTTTGGTTTTTTGAGCACAAAATGTTTAAATTGAAAAATGTAGAAGGAAATTTCAATTCAATTTCACTAAAGCCACTTACCAATAAATCTTCTATCAGATGTTTCCTTCCTTCACAAGGCTAACATTAATCTTTTCTTCCCAAAAACGGACTTACTTATCGGTCCTTGTCCTTGTGCCCTAGGATTCTGTACTGCGATGCAATTCGCAAGTATGTGAATGGAGCTTTCTTTCATTTCATACAATCTACATTCTTCCGGCTCTACGAGTTTTTGAGCATTTTGAGGTGCACACATTCATTCTGGCTTGAGCATTCATTTTATACGGTTGTTATTTCCCTGGAGAGTAGCTTTAATTGTCCTAAACCTAGTAGATCCTTCAAGTGTCCCTCATTCGATATTAACAGGTTGCAGTCACCTAAAAGTATGCTTGGTTGTTTAAGCCCTACTAGATGTTTCCAATGGTCAGATCTACTCTTTTCAGCGTTGTCTATCTCTCCCAATACTACATTAGATCTTATAATTTAGAAGGGATCAAGCATCCAAGACTCCCTAAAAGTTTCTTCGCTAGTTCATCAGTCATTCCGGTGCACGTGAATTCCCGTCTGGTTCTTTAATGACCAATATAAAACACTTCAGTTCCCGTCCGACACTTGCAGGTATCTTAATCCCGCACTCGAATTGCCGTCCAGTTTATCTTATCTGTTCTGTTATCGGAACTGCCCTAATAGTTTACCCTGGCGGGGTTAGGTGGTGTTTGGGAATAGCCTCTACAGTCTTATCCTAGTCCCTTTTCATTACTTTTGAGCCAATGATGGTATTGGAATTTTTCCATAAATATATACTTTTCATACAAACTATAATAACTTGTATCTTTTTCCAAAATGTCTTTTTCTCAATTATTGGATGGCTATTCACTCAGATAAAGTACTTTTCACTTGACCAAGTTAATGTTGAAATTATTTGGTAATTCCATTTTATTTATCCAATAAAGACCATACCGATACGAACACTGAGAAAGAGGTAACCCCATTGATCAGAAGCCGTAAATATCGAGACCCTCTCTAACCTGGTTGCTAGACGTCACAAACAATAATCGGAAGACCACTAAAACAGTCCATTGAATCGAGTAAATGGTTTGTGATTAACGTTATAACCATCCACCCCTGCCAGTTTGCCCATTGAATATTAACCGGACGAGATAAACGAAAATATAAAAGTGACGGTTGAATTGTCTGAAACAAACTTTATTTTCTTTACTAAATCAAAATTGATTGCTTGGATTGACTGCTTTCATAAAGCATTTCATTCACATCAAACGACTAGTTACAGGCAGTTATAAGAATTATATTTAAATCAACCATCAAGCAATTTTATGATATGATTTTATGATATGATTTAACAAAAGTATACTCCGAAAACAAATTCGTTCAAAAGATGGAAAAAAATGGAAATAGTGGGGCAAAAAATACGATTAATATTAAAATCCAACAAAAACGAGGATCCTTTATGATTTGTGGTTTAAATTAGCATCACCAGTATTTTCGTATAGTTGCGATTGGTCAATATTCTATAGTGAAGATCAAGCCTGGACTATAGTGGAATTACATTGAGTTATGGTGAAAGATTGCTAATCCTGCTGCCATATTTTTGGTGAAAAAAGCAGGGACGTCTTCACGCTGAGCACCGAATCTGGTCATCATATTAAGATAAAAATGTTCAAGTGAAAAGTCGAATCTAATTGTGAATGAGATAAGGCTTCATCATTTCCACAATATTTTCCTCATTTGCTATGCCACTCAACTGTGAATTGTCTCCTAACAGGCAACAAATATATGAAAATTTGCTTCTCGTTGATGAAGTTTTCCTGCGCCATGATTTGGATAAATCTTCCACTGCCTCACCAAACACTTGGCGCTATTCCCAACGTTCAAACGTTCAATTAATGTATGGAGAAAAAGTAGCAGAATTTGTTATGATATCCTTGACTTCCAAGGTAAAACATGTGTCTTATTGGGAAACAATGTGATGTAGATATTAGACAATGTAAACTGAGAATCAGCATGTGCGAATCACAAGCTTGGTTTGTCGGGCCAAAAAGGCGGAAATTTTACTGCGATCCGTTGCACTGCGGGATAATTTTCCCGGGTGTCGACGTCTTGAGTCTGCTGCAGTGGGTGTTGAGAGCTCCGTATTATTTGTAGTTACACGTTCTTCTGTTGAAATCCGTTCATTTGACGTAGTTCGTTTTTCTCGCGTAGATTGAGAAGTTGACGTTAGTTGAGAAGCAAACTTGAACCGTTTACAGTGGACATTCCCTTAACTTTTTCATGTTTAATTCAATTTTCACGTAATTTTTTTCATTGTCGTGGTTATCTTTGTAGGAAATTGGCGTACTTGAAGAAAAACTAGGGTTTTCTTGAATGTAACAATAAGCGTTTTCGATTATTTACTTTTGGCTGCTAGTAGCAGCTCGTAGTGATTGAATTCCGTTCGTTTATCACCGGGCGTGACGCCTAGTCTCACTTTCCCCTTGCCTCTCAAGCACATACCGAAAAGTATGAGCTTCAAGCCACGGACATGAAATATTTGACGTTCGTCCAGTTTGACGTTTGGTGGTGAGTGGCGTTGGGAGAATGATTTAAAAAAAAGGTAGAACGTGTCGCGGGACACACGGTAGGCACTTGAGTTCCTTTTAAGCAAAAGTTATGTAATACATCTGACGTTATAGATAAACAATTTGTATATTCTTTGGTGGTTGAGTAGTAAGCACACCAGACTCTCACGCGGTAGACCCGGGTTCGATTCACCGGGAGGAATTTTTTTTTATTGTTAATTTTATTTTTAAATAATCATTCCGCTTGATATTAATAACGACAACAGGTAGACGTTTGAAATATTTAGCAGAATATTCATTATTATAGATAATGGTACGGTACCCTCCATACGGGAGTCCGACTGGCAACATCTACTTATAACAGCATCGTATATTTAAAAAAGGAAACCGTAGCATTATACAAATTGGACATTCGTTTACCACAAAATTAGTGAAAACATAAAATTGAATTGTTGAATTTTTAATTTGAAGTTATATTACAGTTTATAGAAATTTTTATTTTCTAGATTTTTTCCTAAGTGGGTCGTAGAAAAAATATGCTGCTCGACTCGTGTGGATTGTCCATATCGCACTTGAACGATTGAGCACTCCGCCTACGGCGTCGTGCTCCATCTTCGTCCTCGTGCGATATGCCCATCATATCCACACTAGTTGCACAAACTACAATTTCTTTCAAAATATGCCCTTTTACATTTAAAAACTACCTGCCAAATGTCAAATCAATTTATCCATCCATTTCAAAGTTATCGAATTAAAACATTCAAGTTTTCAAAATTTCAACACCCTGTATTTCGAAAAGTAGCTAGACCCCTTAATCGCGCAAAAAAAATTATGGAAATAATAGTGAAAATTTGTCCGAACAAATTCAAGTAGATCACTAGCACTGCGAATACCAGCTTTAGAATAGAATTTCAATATAGCATCGGTGGTTCAGTGGTTAGAATGCTCGCATTGCACGCGGGCGGCCCGGGTTCGAATCCGGGTAGGAGCATATTTATTATTATGAATCGCTGCTTCGTAAGCGAGAAAGAGACTAAGGAGGCACAAGCACGCAAAAGCAAGGCACATAACGAAGCAAAGTAACATAACGTAGCGTAACGTAACGCGTAACGGTCAGATCTTTTGCGTCGCGACCCCTGGTCGCTCAAACATAACCTGGCGTAAAGAACTAAAGTTCCAATAATTGAAAGGTTGGTTCATTAATAATAATAATAATAATAATAATAATGTTTATTTCCGAAAAAAAATGTTTTATAAAGTGTAATACAAAAGGAAAATAAACATGATAAATCGCTGAAGCTTGAAGCTGGTATGCGATAATAAATTTAATCCTATCAATAATCAATCATACGTGAACTCGTACCATTCAAAACACTAATCAATTAAAATTACAAATAACAAATAAATAAAAAATAACAAAACATAGAATATTCACTTGCTATAGATCTTATGATAATAACATAATAAGTGTCCAAAAGTTGGTATCCAATCAAAAATTAATAAGTTGACATATAAACCAATTCCCCCACTAAAGGACAATCCTTGAAAGTGGATATGACTTTGTTCACTATTTATTACCATTATTAATTAAAATGAAGCCAATATTACTTAATAAGAATATTACCAGTGAAAGTTCATAAGAAATCCAGGGAAAAAAAAATTATAATAATAACATTTAATACATTAACGTAGAGGATAACAATAATTTTTAATTCAAAACAACTAGAACACATAGTACACATTTGTAGCATCGACATATTGGTGAATTTGGATTCTAGGTATTTGATGAAGCCATTTTTTTAATCTGGATTTGAAATATATTAATGAATGAATTGCTGTTAATTCAGACGGAATGATATTATAAAATGTTGGGCCAAGAAATACAAAGGAGCGAATCAGAGTATTTTTCCGCGGTCGCGGTATTGTATAATTAGATTTGTTTCTAGTTTCATAGTTATGATCAGATGTTTTAAGTTTACATTTTAACTTGTGTTGTCGAATAACTGTTAATAAGAAATATAATTGTCTTATGTCAAATGTTTCGGTTTCTAAGTAGAGTTGGTTAGAAGGGTAAGTACGTGGTTTTTTATATATTAATTTTAAAACTCTTTTCTGTATTTTTTCTAATTTTTCAATGTAAGTTTTAGCAGCAGCCCCCCAAGTTACAATTCCGTATCGCAAATGTGGTTCTACGTATAATGTCTTAAGTTGTGAAATGGTAAGTATATCAGACAGAGATTTAATTTTATATAAGACATATCTCATTTTATTTACCATATTATTAATGTTTATCTCCCACTTTAGGTTACTATCTAAAAATATTCCCATATATCTAACAGATGGTTTGGATGCAATTTTTAGTTGATTATCCCTTATGCTGAGGTTTTCATATAATGGAAGATATCTCGTGTAAGACGCGAATGGGATAAAGTGAGTCTTATCAAAATTAATTGTTAGGAGGCGCTTATCAAACCATTTAACTAATTTGCCAAAGTCATCCTCAGCTACATCTTTCAATTCCTCCCAAGTATCAGCCTTATATATAACTACAGTATCGTCAGCAAAGCTCACTATGTCTCCTTTACAATTAAGTTTGAATAAATCATTAATGTAAATATTAAAAAGTAGTGGCCCTAGTACGGTTCCTTGAGGGACTCCATAAAGTACATTTCTCATGGTACTGTATTCATTTCCGATTTCTACATGCTGTTTGCGGTTTCTGAGGTAATTCTTGAATAAACAATACGATTTATCTCTAAATCCGATGCTTTCTAGGGCTCCTAGAAGTTGACTATGGCAAACAGTGTCAAAAGCTTTTCTTAAATCAATGAAAATACCTAATGTAGGAACTTTTTCATCAACGTTTTTGGTTATATTTGAGATCACATAAGAAATTGCATCTTCTGTCGATTTTCCTTCGCGAAAACCATATTGCTTATCAGATAACAAACTATACTTATTTAGATAATTTAATACTCGTTTTTTTAGTGACTTTTCAAATATTTTAGATAGACTGGAGAGTAAGGATATAGGCCTATAGTTGTTCATATTTATCTTATCTCCAGATTTAAATATTGGTTTGATAGTAGCTATTTTAAAAGCTTCTGGCACCGTGCCTGTCTTAAAGCATTTGTTTATGATATAAGATAATGGTTCAGCTATAAACTCGCGAGCCGCTTTTAGATGTTCTGATGTTCTGATGTTCTGATCATTACAGTTAAGGAACTAGTAGTTTTTCAACAGTACCGGTAATTAGATCGATTATTTTCTATTCTCATTGATCAACGTTATTTATGAATATACCGATTGGTTGTAAATGTTAACAGACGATTACAAATCTACAAATATCCACTTCCATTAGTTCTTCACATTAATATAGTCATTTCCCAAGTTTATAATAGCCTATACAATATTCGCTCCTAACTCCAACTAAATTCAATTTGCCAGAATAGAATTCGATTTAGACACCTTCCGGTTTTGTCCGTATCCACATTGTTTTCGTTCTACTTCCATTTGATCCATTACCATTGATTTTGTTTTTAAAAAGAGTCCAGAGCCGGCGAAACGAGCATAAATAACATTCCACAAAAATGGCAAAAGTAAGAGTGGCACATGAGATTTGAATTCATTATCAAATCAACATGGCTGAGGGTGGGTGCGTGACTGTGTAATTTCGTCCTTGTTCCGATATACATGCCTGATAAAAATTTTATCTTAATTTTCCTATTTACACTTGCTCGATAGAAAGTTGATTAAGGTTTAAAGCTAATTAAGTCCTTCGACAGGAATTTCGCGTTTCACCGATGTTAACCCTTTTTGTGTGAACAGAGCGGCTTGGAAAAATTTTCATATACTAAAATTATTGAAGAGTAAATTGAAAGTTATCGCCATCCTTTTTTTTGTTATGAGGTAACGGAGGCACTGGAATTACCTCTAAAAAAATTCAAGCACACATCCTTGTTTCTAAAAAATACTTATTTATATTAGGTATAAATGCGATTGCGACGTCAGAGACAACCCTGAGAAGCAAAAGTGCATAGGAACGTTAGTTCGGTGAGAACACCAGAAGAATTATTCATTTGATTCATTGGAACTGCCTAAATACGTATTTGTTCAATTGCTCACAAGATGGTGGTAGTAGCGCTTGTCATTCCATTGACTGCTGTCCATTCTCATTCCGTGAATTTCGTGTATCGTGTATTCGCTGACATCTGACACTCGCTGTTTTATTCAATTTCCCACATTATTTGTAAGTTTATTGTTGTGTTTCAGTTAAGTATTTGATTTCATTAGGTTTCTGACCAGTTTGGAGTGCAAAGAAAATAAGATGTAACAGAATCTTTGTTTGCTTTGTGGAAATAGAGAAGATCAGGCTGAGAGTACATTTTCAGAAAGGTATTTTTTTCATACGCTCCTCCTAACCGAACCCTGCAAGAAAATGAATCGGTGAAGTATTCCAACCTGAAATATCACATGCACTTGGACGTCTCTGGAGACTTGTTTGTTTGTTACTCGATCACGCCCTAACTAGTTAACCGATTATCTTGATATTTTGTCAAATGAACAGAGAAGATTAAAGTAGAATGTTTTTTCAAAAAAAATACTGATCCCGAGAAATAGAAAACATGTGGTCGTCTGGTATATCAACTTGGAAAAGTACAAAGTAGTTTTTTCAGCTCAAAATTGCATAATAGAATAAAGATGATGGAAAAACTAGAAATATAATAAATCCTAGGCGTCTTTTTAGCGCGCTAAAAATGTATTCTTTCATAATGAGATACTAAGTAATTGATTTTTATTTCGACTTGGAACATCTTGAGGCACGCACGAAGTTATTTTTAAAAGGATCGTTATTGCACAAAATCATGTTTCTCTTAGCGTTTGAACTTTTTAAAGCTTTTTTTGTTAAGTACATAAGTACATAAGCAGATCATTTAAAATGCCGAACAAAAATAAGATCTTCCATAGCTTGGATCTTTTCAATGACACATCGCTCCATATCACTGCAATGAACGTTGGAAAATTTAACGGAAGACAAAAAGGATCGAATGTTGTATGAGTCCCATGATGATTTGGAGGATCCTACATCCCAATTGAAGATGCTCCTGACGACGGTTCGGACGATAATGATCAAGATGGAAGTGAAGTTTTGGAATCCATTTTCATTGTTTTGTCTGTTCGGAAGCTGGGTGGCTAAGCTGGAGTAAAACTGTACTAACCGTTTTAATAGGAGTACTCACCGTTTCAATAGGTGTCCTAACGGCATATTATTGCCTGAACGGGCACCTGAAAAATCTAAAATGGTGAAGCAGGGAGAATGTAGATTCTGTAGTATGGAAAAAGAAACTTCCATCCACACACTTTCGGATAGCATAGCAATTCAGAATCCCTGACCCCAGCTCTTACAAGACTACAGGATAGAGAAGGAATTAAGGCCTGTAGATATCCTAGTGTTTCTCCACGAATTGGGTTCTAGTTTCTGAGACTTCACTTGAGAACTAAGTAGAAAGGACTCAATGCATTGTTATTCGACTTTGGAATATGGAAATATACTTTAAGGTGTTGAGAATGACAATCAATACGATCACAGCATCTCCTGAAAACCAGTGGCACCATCCCAACATAAACGCTATCTTTTAACGAAAACAAACCCCTCCCCACCGGTGGAAGAGTTTTCTGGTAATTTTGTGTGACAATCGATTCGAACAAAGACAAATACAAAATTGACCTGTCGAATACAATTATTATTAACCATTGCCATTTTACTTTTTTTGTTTGATCATTCATTAATAAGCCCGGAATCTCCTAAAACAAACAAAGACAAACGGAGTAATCAAAAAATTATTCATCGTTTGTGTGGCACTACTGAAACAACTGATTGATTAACCGATCGCCTTTCATGACATTCGCGTGAGAAAACTCGTTAATTGAATCAGACATATCAATGATCAATAACAATTTAGATGTTCCAACTTTCGAATAGTTTATCAACGTTGGTAGTCAAGGAGTGTATCAAGGGTCGTTGAAATACCTTGATCTGAAATTATATCCAATTGATATTTGGAACGTTATTATAAAAAATTTCACTGGGATTACTGGTACGATATAATATAACACTTTGTGATAATTTGATACCTCAGTTGATGTTTGAAGATTGATAATATCAAGTGGAGTTAGTGAAGTTAGTGGCATTTTTCTGGCTCGAGCGGCTGATGAATGCCTGCGTGAGTACTATCTTGCTACCCCATACAGGGCCATGATCCGGGATAGAAAGTCCTGTGAAAAAGAGGGGAATACACAGCCTAATGGGACCGTCTGGTACACAGATGGCTCATGCTCCGGTGATAGAGCAGGGGCTGGAATTTACTCCAGGAACCCAAGAACACAAGTTTGTGTACCATTGGGTGATGGTGTACCTGCATATCAGGACGAGATTTATGCTATCTAGGAATGTGCGCAGATAAACCTAGACATAGGTTATGTGGATCGACGCATATTCATATACTCCGACAGTCAGGCAGCAATTAAAGCCCTGAGTGGGTATACCAGCAACTCAGGACTTGCTAACGAACGTCGAGAACGACTTGCTAATCTTGCAAGGCGGAACGTGGTGCGGCTAGAATGGATTCCAGCCCAATCTGGTTTTGAAGGCAACGAGATGGCGGATACACTGGCTGCGGAAGGGGCGGCAGCTCCTTTCTGCGGCCCGACCCTGGGCCTAACAAAACAAAAAGTACGCAAGGAGACGAAGAAGTGGCTGAGGAATCAGCACCTCGCTCATTGGAATGCTCTGCAGCGTCCTAGACAATCCAAACTCATACTGAAGGGATGGACTTATGGACACGCCAGGGCAGCTACTGAACTACCAAGGAGTAGGCTAAGGAAGATAGCAAGACTCCTAACAGGGCACTGCTGTATGAGGAAACACCTCCACAACTTAGGAGTAGAGGAAAGTTCCCTATGTAGGGGTTGCGGCATGACTAAAGAAACGTCAGTCCATGTTTTTTTTTAGAGTGTCCACACTGGGCTGTACTACGCAGGCGAATCTTCGGAGTCCCTGTTACGGCCCCTGAAGATACAAGCAGACATTAATTGAAAGATGTCTAGGTAGCAGGAATGGCACAATGGGCCCGCCAGTGGCCTCAGTGCCGGAACCTTGGCTTGAGTTGTCCAGGACAAGGCTCGCCTGCACATTTAGTAGTAGTAGTAGTAGTGGAACAAAATGACTGCTAATTTATGGAATGCCACATGGTTTATTTTGTTTAAACTTTTGTAAATTCACATCTTTACATTTTATTATGACTCAGAAAAACCATCTTGATAATCCACGTGACGTTTTCCAACATAGATAGATAGATAGATAGTTTTATTGTGTCTAAAATAAATCTTTTCATAAGGGCTCGGTACAAAATTTTAAGAGAGGAATTAACATAATTAGAGATAAATTATTATGACATAGACATAGTTGATATAAAAACCAAAATATAAAATATCTGTTCACTTCATAGTAATGCCAATCATTCACCATGTGCAAATGCTCGCAGATTCAATATACTAATAATGCTATAAGCTAATTTAGTGTATTATTAATATTAAGATAGCGTACTAGGTCATCAATATTATGAACATTTAAAAAAAAACTATTTTCCAACATCGAACGTTTCAATAGCCATTACGTACATTTGAAGTGGTTGACGCTTGCGATGCAAGTGGTAGATGCGCGCAAGAATCAGTGTGAACCCTAAAACCCGAAAAGATAAAAGGAAGTGGGTAATGCCTGGAAAAATAAATACTGGGATCCCATGAAAAAAGTGTTGTGGAATGTATTGTAAGACCAATTCGGTTGATTTATTCTTTACTGTCTCACAAATTTGTCAAAAACTGTTAAGTAGTTTAATAGGTTTGTACGTAGAACAGATAAGAACATAAACCGTCCGAGGCATGCGCAAAAAAAATCGTTCGTAGAAACAATTTGGCAGTTGGTGATTGAAAATTTAAAAATCCTTTGTTCGAAGAAAGAAATTTGCGGATTCGGATCAGTTGATAACTATCAGAATAAGTTGCTGACTGGGATCAAATTTTTAGTTTGAGCATACGTTTTGTGATGCTGTAGAAAGTGACATATTTTTACTATTTGTTTTTTTGTTATTGTGAGAAAAATACGAAAATAGCTAACCATCAAACATGAGTAGAATCATTTGTATGCTATAATACTGGACATTTGAAAAAAATCTCTGGCTTCTGATCAAGATGGCCAAACAATGACACACACAATATTACAAAATTATTTACTTATTCTTCATTGTTTTTAGATGTATGACAATAATTCAAGCTGTTCTTCAAGTGATGAAGAACTTTTAGTTCATTTTTATCAAAGACATCACTGTCGCGATGTCCAAATTTTCCACCTGTTCGTACAACAAAAATTGCCAATCGATTTACAACGAATCAACGGAATGTCAGAGTTCGGGAAATTCCCAATCGATTGGAATTTTTTTTACGAACAAACCTAATGATTACTGTTCGGTGCTTAAACATAATATAGTTGAATGCATAGTCTCACATCATAATGGTTGAATACAAAAAATTGTTTTAATAACAAATTAACTCTACACGTATCCAAACGTAACATAAACATAGCAGGCAATCACGACGCATCATTTATTCATTTGCAAACTTTTTTTTATCCAACTTCCGACAATATTGATAAAATAGTAAACTGTGCTAGCTAAAAATTATTTGCTTTTTATAAAATCTAATTGATGAACAAAAGTATTAAACAGTTGAAATATTTTTTTGGTGTATTTTGGAAGCATGAAAAAATAATTCAACAAATTTCAGAGGAAAAAAGGCATTCAAAAACGCACAAAATGGATTGATAAATTTTACAATTAAATAAATATTTGTAAACTGCTAATAGCTACTGGAAAAATCTACCAAAATAAGGTCATCAGAAATTACTCCTCGATTCTAACGATCCATGAAAAATTAGAAACGTGATTGTCTTGCTGCTTGTGAATATTTTATTCGACACGAGTACGTAATTTTGTCTTTTTGGAGCGCTAATTGCAAAGGGAACATGAAATTGGAGTGATTGAGATCTGTGCTCGTCATTAAATGTTCAACTAATTTTTTATGACAAATATCTTTTAGCTCGGTTCGTTTCACGTAGAAATTTTCTTTTATAAATAATAATTATTACCCAGTTTTATTAAAAATAATGATGACAGCAATTTTGTATCTAGTTAAATTTCCAAATTGGGGAACTTGAAACAAAAATCGTAGAATGCTTAGCTGGAGCAGGGAAATATAATAAATAACAGATTGGCAAACCAATTATTATTGGGGATTGTATGAATATTCAGACAAGAAGAGGATTTAAGAAAAACCCAACAAAATTAAATTAATTATAGATAGTCAAACTTACAAATAGGTGAAGTAGATATACCGTCGATAAGAGGGATCTCGAGAACTGAAAATGTCGGAAATATGCAAATTGGTGTGGTGCATGATGTATTTCTAAAGATAAACTACTTAATGGGAATATTGCTCTTTTAACACCCCTCCCAATTTTTTTCAATGAAACACCCATACATCATTGCATATTTAGATTTACTTTCACAAAAATATTACAAAAATGTATAATACATAAGTGAAAAGTCAATCAGTTGGGAGATATAATTTTAATGTAGACTATGCCTTCACCGCGGCACCAATTCTACTCAAAGTAAACGATATTCTGCTCGGGGACAAAGATAGCTACCGAAATACTAGTATTTGACGTTGATTGAATGAAGTATCAAGTAAGAAATTGTAGGATTATACTACGGAGAAAATAAATCTGCAAGAGCCACAGCTAGACAGTTTGATGACTGAGTTAATAAAAACATTTTTTAAAACAGGATCAGTTGCCAATAAAAAACACCGACCACAAACACTAGATAACAACTAGGCTATAGAAGTTGCCATTTCAGGACAACTTACGCTAGTTAATATCATACAAATGCCTATATCCTAATTTTTGCGGATTGCCTAGCAATCCAGAATCCAAGGACATAATACCTAGGAGACTACAGGGGAAAAGAGAAACACACAACACACCTAATATGTTAAAACTTACTGATATCCCAATATTCCTCCAGGAAATTGATCTAAGTCTTTCCTCAAAAACTAAATAGAAGAATGGGGACATGATAGATCTTCAAGATCTCAGTAAACATCATCCTAATGTATACAAACATTCACAGAACTATAATATTTTCCATGATCTTTTCACAGTTATTCTTATTTTTCAACAATTTCCAGCATAAGTTTTTTCCTCACAATCTTTGAAATTTTAAGTTATTTCTACACGTAGATTTACTTAGCAATTAAAATAATAATTCCTGCAATTCACGTGACCTTGTTTCCAACGTAATTTTCTTTTATTTTTAATTATCCAGCTCCGTAGAAATGAAATGCATCTGTAGAAATAGCTACAGTTTATATTGCGACTGAAAATATACATTTTAATGCTTAAATGTTTTTTTTACTTGTCTTTATTTGGAAACGTATTATGTACCTTAACAGAAATAATATTATTCAGTAGATCTTTCAAAACGTACGATAAAAACTTTAATCCAGAATAAGCCAATGATAAAAGAGAACATTCTACTTTTTACCACAATAATTCAGGCTCTTCCCAGAATATACTGCAGAATGAAGATAATTTCCATATTTTGTTAAAAGAAAATGTACATACATAAAAATTCGAAAATAAAACGTTTACATCATTTTCTACTCAAAAATTCGAGCACTTCTTGACTAACGAACATAAAATATGTTTTTCTCTTGCTAAAGAAAATTGTAATCCACTTTACCTTAACAAAACTTCAAAGACAAAATATAATTTCGAAACTTTTCATTTGTGAAAGTTTTGAAAGTCTGGACAAATCTAATTAAAGCGAAGTTACAGAACAAATAAACATGAAAAAGCTACTGAGAATATTTTACAATTACATGGAGTAGCTACAGGAAGTTATTGAAACTGTTACAAAAATGTTTTATTTAAATTTCATGAACATTCTAGAAAATTATATCGAATTTTTCATGAAAGTGTATGCAGCTATTTAAAACTTTGGGGAATTCTTGAAATGGAACAGTGCTTGAAATTGTGGAGTTAATAAATGAAGGTTTTAACTGAAAAATGATCTTTTATTTATGTTGTTCTGATGGAGAATTTTTCGAGAAGGGAGAACCTTAAAATATTGAAATAATTGTTGATCATATATGTTGTTGATAGTATATGTATAAAGGTATACCTTGTTTGGATTGTGATGAGTATTATGTTGGTCAAACTTCAAGATCAGTTGTGGTGAGAATCACTTCTCATAAAAGTGATTGCAGACTACATCCTAAAAGATGCGCTCTAGCATCATATATGCTCACAATTTTGACCAATATATTAATTATAACGATTTAAAAATATTATCAGTACCTAGAGTCCAATTTTGAGAAGAGATATTTTCTTGAAATTGCGCATATATTTGAACAAAGTTACTGTATGAATAAAAAACAGACTTAGTGAGAGTGAAATTTATTCTTATTTATTAACAATAGATAAAAATTCCCATGAAAATAACATTTGTATTTCTTAAACAGAGTAGAAATCTGTAATAAACCTTTAGGTTCCCTGAATATTTATAGTGTCAGGACCAATTGCAAAGTGATACAGTTGGCAGTCTATTGAAGTCAGTTTACTTCTAGCCTGTAAATGACTCCACTGACCACGTGGAAGTGATAAAGTTTTAATAGTTGCTTATTATGTGAATTAATGATTTTTAATAATAATTTTGATATTTTAACAGTAGTTTTAATCCACTGTATCAATGTAACCATTCTCATCAAAGTTGTAATTTGTCAACTTATACCATAATTTTCCTAGTTTCCCTGATTATTGGTATAAAAATTTCCGAAGGCAAGGAAAACCTCTAGAGAGTTCTCTTTCACTTTGTTGCATTCCCCACTACTTACTAGTTCGTTTTTATTTAGTCTGTAACGACTAATTTTCTTCCTATATATAGCAATAGCTACCAAAAACTATGCTCATGCACATTTGAGAAAAGCACGGAAACTGGATGGAAATTTTCCTTGTTTTTTAAGTACATCTTTAAAGTCCGAGGTCCGATATTCGTGAAATTGGAATGGTATCATCTCGTATTTAAACTAAATTAATTGCAAAAAGAACTATCGACATTGGTTTATAAGTGAAAAAGTTATGCCTGAACTCACTTGGGAGAATATAATGCCCCTCCTTTTTTAAATATAATTTGAAAAGCATTCACGACGAACTTTCACCAGTCATAAATAAAAATAGATTACCCAATTGGAAAATACGAACCAAACTATTTCAGTGATCTCCAAATTCTCACATAATCTCACTGTGTTCCTCTGATATTGGTACTTGTATGACAAAAATTAAAGATACTTATTTAGATTATTTACAATTGCCAACAAATCATCATATTATCTTCGAAGAGACCTCTGAATGGCGATAATTACTCATTCTAATTGATCACATTAATATCTCACAATTCATTGCTAAATGTAATCACGTAACCGATTGGTATATGTCCGTTCAACTAATCAATGCTTCCGAATTATACCCTTGCATCTTGCACAATAATTCGATAGAGAAGCTGATAATAGCATAGATTTGGAAAGATCACAGAAAATATTGGAACTATCTATAGTAAATCGCATTAGAGCTTTTTAAACGTTGAAATCGATCTACAGTAATGAAACTTTCATAAAATGGTGAAGTGCTTTGTAATATCGTCATATTATGTACACTTTTGTCCTACAAAAATTTATGTTAGAGCGGTATTCAACTGCTTCCGCGATCGGTGAAAAAACAAAATACTCAGAGTCCATTTTCTGTATGACTGAGGTAATCCGTTTTTTTTATATATTTTTTATGATATCTAGTTGTTTTATGTTTTGTTAGTGTCAGACATAAACAAATTTCTTTGAAATTATAAATATTTTTGATAACGGTAGCTGTAACGCTATCGCAACGTTGAAATGAGAATGGAAAAAAATGATAAATAGTAACATGGAAGCTCACGAAAGGTCTTCTTCTCTGTCATGCTCTATGCTTTAATTATCATCATCTACAACGAATAAACACCTTTCATGGCATAAAATGAAAATACTTATATCATAAAATTTTATGAACATCAAAGAATAAATAATGGCAGTTTATTATCTTGTTTTTCTCTCTGTGTATTTCGTCTGTGATATTTGGATTTAATTATTTGCATACATCCACTCTGGAACAAGCTTCGGAAAAATTGGAATTGAGCTATGTATCTGGCTGCATACAAATTTTGTTGAGTGAGTGTAAATATTTTCTGACCGCAAACATTTTTACCTTCCTTGAGGTTTACTTTAAGAAGATTGAAAATGACAAAAATGTTTCCGTAAACAATTTTGTCCACGACCACCTAATAATAAGTCAATATTTTACCTCCTAACTAAAGGTATATGGTACCCATATATCAACTGTCGTGAATTATGGTTCATAATACACTGTAGTGTATTATGGTTCATAATTCACGACTATAGATGGGGGTACAATTTGAAATAAACAATTAAATCTGTGTATTTTGTTCAGGACATTTGTTTCTGACATATATCGTATCTATAAAATATTGTTATTTTCAGTATTGATACTTTTCATAACGATATTTTCTAATATTAAGTATTTCAAAACAATATATTTATAACGGTACGTTGTATATCTCTATATATGTCAAATTATTTGAAGTAGCTGCCACAACATTTTGAGGTTAGTAATATGCCAAATCGCTACTGACTTTTATTTATTAATAAATAAATTAAGTGTCGTGGACAAAGTATAGTATTCTACTCGCAATTTATGGCCATAATTCACTTGGGTGACTTGCGCCCCTCTCCTGCGGCTCGTGACGCAAACGTCACCCATCGTGAATTATGGCTATCATAAATTGCTATTTTAATAATATACTATTATTTGCTATGTTGATTTATTCCATCATTATTGAAGTGAAACTTTCATTTCATCACCTTAAAATAATGTTTCGTCCATATATCGCATGTCGCGTTACAATCGTTACAGTCGGCCATCGAGTGAGGGTGATGTGAAATGCGCAAGGCCAATATGGCGGCACCCAGGGCTCGCATCAGCTGACCGTGTCACCGCACATGGATAATGAATAGTAGATTTTACTTGTCGTCGGCACTTTCCTGTAGCGCTGATAAATACATGACGAAAAATGGCTGTTATAGGACACCTGCTTCGTATACCCTGTGTTATTTATAAGATGCGACATAGTCACTATGTCGCATCTGTACAAAACTGTCAAACGCAAGATGTCTAAAAAGGATTTAATTTGGAGTAAAGCAAAGTTATTTGTTACAAAAATTGTAAGAGAAGAACTAAAAACAAAAAGAAAAAAAATTCATCTTAGCAGCGAAGCGAGCCGCCATACTTCAGGTTTAACTTTTAAATAATACCGTGCACTGCCATCACTTAATCGATTAAGATCATCCGAAAGTGGTATGGAAATGGAGTTCGACTTTTTCAAACATAACTATCCACTTATTATTAAATCAGAAGGAATTTGAGAAAATTGAAGGTGCATTTGAACTTATTTTTTAACGACCTTTCCAATTCTGTTATTATTTTTTATGAACGCTATTTGGTAAAAAAGCTAGCTCGTGTTTAACAGTTTTGAACAGGAATTCCTTTGTCGCATTTTATAAATAAATAGCACAATGTATACAGGCTGCGCGAAATACTACTTCAATAGGTTGTTTATTTAAAGATGGAAGCTTGCGTAGTTTCTGTATTCAGGCTGTCAGTGAAATTCTGATTATACTTTTCAATTTACAATGCTATACAATATCGAATTGTTAACCTGACGAATGTTTGCTGTTCTGAGTCGATGCACGAAGAGGTGCTGATAATACCGTTACATACCAGCACAAGCCGAATCGGTAATTTTGTTAGAGGAACTCCTAGAATTGGAAGAGCCACGGTTATTTTGTGGGGCCATCAGTAGGGCTGAATATATTAGGTTAATGACATTTCATTATCCGAAATGGATGTTAATTTGTTGCGAAAGAGGTTATTTTCGAGAGCCAACTCAAAAAAAAAAAACAATTCAAATACTCGTTGAAGCAAATTATCCATTTTCAATTTTTTCTGCAGTATAATTAACAACAACGATTTAATAAAATTCAATAAGATAACCTTGAAATGATTATAAAATACTCTTAACAGTTAGTAAGATTGATTTTCCGGAGCTTTTTCAATTTGTGCTTATTCAAGTATGTAATTCCCCTACAGGTATAAACATGAATAGAATACGTATAACCGAGATTGACGTTTTGTCCTTGAGTGAAAAAAAAACAATTTTTTTGTCGCTTTTAATACACTAAGTATCGCTTCATTAATTTTAAAATGGATTATTCTCTCATCGTCAAGATTTCTTTTTTGTTTTTGCCGAGAATAGAAATTACTTATGCAACAGTTAATGCCGTTGCCACGCAAACTGAATAATGGATACTAAAGCCTCTCTTATTTTAATTTTCTACTGGAAATAAATTGTAATTTTTCGGTACATTGTAAGAGGAGTCGTAACTTGCCGACACTTAAGATTTTTGAAGTGCCCAATAAAGGATTTTATTGGAAAAAGCAAAGGAAATGAAAGTCAAATAACGTTGGATGCAAAACTTCGAACTTCCATCTAACACAAAGTTCCTGTGTTGCTTTTTGGATTGAAACTGGAGATCAGCATGTGAGGTGAATGGCAGTGTGGTTCGAGTTTGTTGAAAGTCGTACTCATTAAACAGTTAGATTTAATTTAAGTTAGATCATACGGAAAACTTCTTTATTATTGATTATAAGTGAAAAATATTGCCTCATGAAAAGTTAAAATATAAATTAAATGGAAGAAGAAGCTTTTACTTGTTGAAGATCCACACTAAACGATGAAATAAAATTAAATTAAGTTTATCAAATTAAATTGAATTAGTTTGAAATTAAATTGTTTGAAATATGAATGTTACTCAGGTGTAAATTACCTTTATTGTTGACAATAATTCATCTTGTAAATATTGAAAAACAATTGGAAAACGTTATGAATAATTTGGAAGTTGGTGAAAGAAAGTGATGTTTTGCAAAATCATCTACTAAGAGACCCACTTTCATAATTATTATGAGTGGAAATGAACAAAATCACTTGTCAGAGATGGAAAAACTAGGACATCAAATTATAGTAAGTGCTTTTGGAAACCAAAGTAAATAACCAAGTATTATATCAAAGCATATAAGCCGAGTTCAGTACTTTTACTAGAACAACGAAAGCGTGTATCCTTTTAATCCAATTATCTAGGAATATAAACATTTCTAAAAAGACTTGGATGCTATGGAAGTGAAGTACTCATCAACATGTTACTTCCATTAAATTAATAGAATATAGGGTCAATTCTATTAGAGGTGGTTAAAAATTAACGGTACGCCGTTATATTCGACAAAGTTTCCGCTATTATAAATGTTTTAATCTATACATAGTCAAGATTATGATTCAAATTTCAACATGTATGGTATCCAATAAAAAGTTATCCGTTGATACTTTAAAGCTTAATACGCAGACAGACTAGCAAAAATGGGTTAGAAAATTGTCTTATTTTCAACTGTGCGTTAAAATTTAACATTTGCTTACATAATTGCTCCTTATATCAACGATAAAGGATAATTCCGAGCTGAATGTGGTCATGTTAAATAACTAGAGCCTAATTGCAGTTTCATTTTATTTTTCCTTTAATCCATGAAAGTATATATTATAAATCAAAACCTATTTTGGAAATTTCGTTTTGTCTCAGTGGAAAAAATGTGTGCTTTTGGTTGTACTGCTTATCCGTACAGAACAGTAGCCCTTATCAGATTTAACAGTATTTTCATAATTCGTGCTCTATACCTAGAAGTGTATATGAGTAAGTATGATCCAGCCATTTAAGGTTTTATCTGCGGAAAAATTCCTAGTGAGCTGGACTTTTTTATACACCTTTATTACGGTGTTTTAATGAAGATGTGAAAAATCGACATCGATATTATCGTGCCGGCTAAAAAAGTTATGAAAGTCGAAAGGTCACGAAAATCAGTTTTTCGCAAATATCTCGCGACCCATTGCTCGGAGGTCAATAGCAGCCATCATAAAAATTGTTCCTAGTAAAATTACCTTGAAATTTTCTGTATTATTAACCGTTTTCGAATTAGAGCGCTGTGAAAGCTACCTATGAGGTGGAATGTAAGGTGCGTTTTTTCACCTGGTTTCTCCCGTAGGCATAGTCTATGATATTCAAATAAAGGTTTTCTTATTCAAGAATAAATAATTTTCCACTGGAATTGTGAAAAATACAAAAAAAAAATAACTTGAGTATATACTTTTTTTCATTCACTGTCGATATTTGCAGCTTCTCTATCTGTAATAGTTGCTGTCAAAACGTCTAGTCGACTCACTTCTAGATTGACATCTACATCTTCATTATTATCATTATTTGTTGACTTTGCGTTTGAGCATGACTGGCCACGGCAATGTCCACAAACTTTTCAAACATCTCAACCCAATTCTGTTGCATCCACATTTGCCACCGCAACCTTTCGTATAATTGCAAGAGATGGTGTTCAGTGGATCATCTGGTGCTGGTGGTGATAAAGTCGTTATTGGCAATAGTATATTATTTTTTCACTCCAACAGCTAGCGACACTAGCATTTTTGAATGTTTGTAGACCACGCCCAACTTCTACAACATCACAGGAAATAACTGGAATAATTTGTTTAACGCTCAAAAAATGATTTTTGACTGAAGTAAACACAGTCCGACAGGCAGTTAGTGGGAGGCATAAAGGGGCAGGTCTCGCAACACCTTGGTGTACGGTATACAATAGCGTTGACACAAAATCATACAAAGACAGTTGATTTTACAGAAAAATGCAGGAGACATTTTTTGTAGATAATTTCACTAGAAACAATTTTTATGGTGTATGCTATTGACGTCAGGGCATTTGGTCGCGAGATATTTGCGAAAAACTTATTTTCGTGACCTTTTGACCTTCATAACTTTTTTTATCCCGCACAATAACGATGTCGATTTTCCACATCCTAATTACAACACTGTAATGAAGGTGTAAACAAAAATCCAGCTCACTAGGAACTTTTCCGCAGATTGCGGTTTGAAATTCTCAATTGGGGGGATAGGTTAAGATTATATCCGTCCACTAAAATCCACCCCTTCAATATTTATGTAAGATATTGAATTTATTCCTAGGAAATATAAATAGTTTGAATATGGTTCAACTTCTTCCGCCGAATATTATCGACTCGATTTTATATTCCAAACATGATTTTCTCTTCTGATGGAAGTGAAAATAATGGAGAAAGAATTTGAAATTACAAAGCTCTGCATAATTGACCAAAAAATATGGAGTAAAAGCTTATGTCTGTCCAACTTTCGACTGAAATTTCGACAGGGTCTTTACGTAGACATAGTTTGTATTTATAGTTTGATAAATATTGATCACACTGAGTGCTGAATAGGCGTTGCGGAATTTTCTAATGAAAAATATATCCTGATAAGGAAGACTGGAAGAGAATATAATATATGGATAAACAATTGAATTATCTGTGTATCTGTGGTCAGAGAAGTGAGGAAGACGAAGTGACGCAAATGAAATATACTAAAGATTCTTTTACCCATTAAGTGCACAAGGATATTATTAAATAAACCCTTAAATGCATAATTTTTTATTTTTAACTAAAAGCTTACAAAAACATCAAGTTACATTACATTACATTACCTGTTTTGTTGCCAATTGGCTACAACATGCGTTTACAGTTACAAATAAATCCTAATCAATGTGAAAATTTTTGAAACAATTATTACTTTTAATTCAGACAAAGTGCAACACCATGAATATTTACAATTTATTTGTAAAATGTATGCAAATTTGCAGCTACTCTCAGTAAACTTACAAACACACACTTAGCAAAACAAACAGGTTATGTCACCACACAATAAATAATCTCAGAACTGCATGGCGTCTTCCATCTGAGTTGGAGGAACTATATACTTAAAAGGTCAGTAGTCTATCGACTACAGCATGGGTTAGGTACAATTTTATTTCATTAGAGATTGTAAATAGCAGTCTAACGGTTTGTTGCTTGATGGCAACACCATGCATTTAAGGGTTAACATGAAAGTCTAAACGATGTTGTTGAAAACTATAATGTTAAAAGGCCCTTTGTAGAGCTTCGAATCGCGCAAGGCCCTTCGGAGTACTGACATTCAGGTAAGCTTGTAGTCAAATAACTATTAATTATTCACCACTTTGTATCCTCCTATGTGATTCATTAGCTTCAAGGGGATTGTTATCCTTAGTGTTTGAAGGGTACGTTGAAATAACTGATCATCAATGAGAGGCAACCACTGGCGTTGTTGGTGGTGGTATTTGTTAAATCGACGTTACGATACGATTAGTGTGTATTTACTCCATACAATATGTATGTATCTATATTAGTTGAATTATATCATCGAAGAAGATTTTGTGTGGAGAAAACAACTGTCGACTTCATACCAGCGTTACATCAACAGGTAAATATTGGTTTCAGGAGGTGGGAATTTGAATGTCACTATCCTGTTTCAAATCTATTATTTTTATAAATGATATCAATTGATAATTATGTCCATATTAACATATCATCAAACCTATCTCAAGTTTAACATTTTGGCTTAGCCAAGTAGTGACCTATCTATCTTGTGATTGACTCAATATATACGAATGGAAAAGAGAAACAAATATCAAAGCTTAGGTATCATTAGCACAGTATAGGAACGAACCAGTATGTTATCTCGTGACGTTACACTGCCGAGCTCTCTGTGACCTACAACTTCGTTCGGATGAGTATCTCATCCGGCGGCCAGTGCTGTGCTGCGAACCAACCAAAGTGCCAGTGGTGAATTTGCGAATCGAATTATTTATTACAGCTTATATTTTCACGGGTTTTCGCTATTACTTTTATAGTTTATAAGAATACGGGTATTGTGTGTGTAGTTCGTGGATGTAACAATAAATATTATAATTGTGATGGAAAATTATACCTTTTTCCAAAGGATTCAGAGAGGTGAGAAACTGTAAGTATAATGCTTTATTATTTGATCCTCATATCACATTCATAAGCCTTAGTTTCCTGCATTGATTTAATTTGTTGTTTTTGTTTCAAATCTAAAGTTTGGCTCGAAGCATGCGATAGGCCTGACTTGATGCCAAAACTATAAACTCTATACAATAGTAGTCATCTTTTATTTGGTGCTCATTTTCAACCAGACATGATTATGCAACCTCATAAAAGAAAACTTCTTTTAAAAAAGGCTATTCCAACAATATTCCTTTCATCAAATACTTCAATGCCTAAAGACTTTAGGACAAATGATTTATTGGAAAAGCATTTTGTTCGCTACTTTTGTGGTTATTTAATTGAAACATGTTCGGAAATTCATACAGGCATTCGTCTTTATACTGTTACCTTAGAGCTTATGAACATACGAATAAGGATACTTTTGGAAACTTGAATATGCCGCATAAAAATTTTGTACAATACATCTCATTATTAGAAACATTATTCCAAATGACTTTTGAGAAAGTTGCTACGGAAGATAATATTGTTGAATCACTCATAAATATTAGTCAAACAACAGAGTTTGTACATCCTTGTGTTGATTTTCCAATAAAATATTTAATAAAACTTTTTTTCAGGGTACGACTATATTACACATTAAAATTTGTCAATAAAAATTTCGAAAATAATAACAAAATGAAAATTGTAATATGGAAAAACCAATAAATATTTGGTAAAGACTATTGTTTTATTCACTCATCAGTGTACTGTTCTACAATATTCAAGAAAAAACTTTTAACATGTTCAAGTCATTTTAAAACGTATGCACCTACGCCTATGGTAAAATGAATCGTAAAGCGATCCGTCCAAGGTCATCAAAAGCTCTGACAATTTATGAATGAAATTTATGAGAGTTATACTACTGGTTCGTTCTTATACTGTGTTATTAGCATATAGGTGATTTAAAAAGAGGAAACAAGCCATGGGCCACTGTATAAGTGGGAATGTCCGTCTGAACTCCGGTGAGATGCTGTGTATACAGCATTTGCGCTATTAGAGAAAGAAAGCCTGAGTCTCCGACTCTTAGATGCTGTTGGGTTCCGAGCTGGCTTGTTGCCTCTATCTGTTGTATCCCTATAATTATTAGCCCAATGGGGATATTCTGTTTATCTATTTCCTATTCAAAATCTTTACAATTGTCACTTAGGGAGACATCTTAATAGTGAAGAGCTCCTTAGATTTATCTGTTCACTGACGACTTCATGTTGTGGGTCTATTGATTGTCTCATTATTTTTAGTTCTTAAAGGAAATCTGGTTCTTGTTTGCCATTACAAATATGAAGGTTCTCTGGTTCCGTGCTAGGTGTTAAGGAATTTTTGGTGTCAAGCAGATGTTTTCCATAATGGGATTTATCTGATTGTTTTAATCTGTATGATTTTCAGTGTTTATTGTCTCCAATTTCAAAATCTCGACGGGTTTGAACATAGCAATATCCTCAGACAGCATTACATTCTGGACCTCTTAGTTCCTGGATTTTTTTTGATGAGGAATTGTTCTCACATTCAACAATTTTTCACCCACATCGATTGGTTTTGATGGTTTTTTTGTTCAAGATATTATCTTTGAATTACCTATCATTAAAAATATAACCAGCATATGTGATGGATTTGTGATTTAGTTTTTCCAGGAACTATCAATTGTAATGCCACTTTCTCCTTCTCGTTATTAATTAATTTATAGCCTATTTCCCAAAGTAAGGGTCCAAAGAGTAAATGCCGCAGCACCTGTAGGTTTTTTTTGTGATTTATTATTCAAAAAAATGCAACGGTGCCAACAATCCAAAAAAATTTCCTGAGACAATTCAATCCACACTCTTTCCCAAACTAGAAATCTCATTCAGAACTTTCGAGAAATTTTACATCTGATATTCTTTGAACACATTTAGTAATTAGTGTTCATCTCAATGTATCGTTACCGAAGCGATAATCAATTTCCTGCTGAACGCTTGTTTTGTCAACTGATTGATGTGAGCGCTATCATAGTAGTCGCCATTTTCCTCAACAGAATTGAAATACTCTACGATACCGGTCAATAATGCATTAATGTCACTTATGACAAATAGACAAAGGACATAAGATATTTTTGTTTGATATTCTAGACATTTGTATCTTGAAAATGAATGAACACCTGTAGGACTTATTAAACTAAATTGGAATCGAAGATAAGTGAATAATTATCGAGGTCATTTATATTCAATAAAATAAGGTTATGCTATTCAACAAATTCAGCAGAATTGAGGAGCTTTTTGTCAAGCTTTTATTCTATTTTGTGGATTCCCTCACAAAAAGCAGTTTTAACAAAGACCTGATTCATCATGTACTGGCCATGTTTATGTCGACTGAAAAAAATTCATAATAAAAGGTATTTTTATCTTCTCCGAAAATGCTGTGACAATCATCAATATACTCTTTCTGCTTCAGGTGTCAAAAAACTTTGACCTAGCAACTTATTTTTAACAAGGGAGAAACTTCTATTAACAATAAGAGTCAATAATTATTTTCCCGTATTTTGGTCTCGAGTCCTAGAAAGAAATGATAGTATGGATTTGAAAAAAATCTTCCTACAACAGTCCAATGGTATAGTGACCTTAAGTCCAGTTATGTCTAGCACTTTTGTTCACAAACTTCGTCGGCAAAATAACTACGATCATTGTGTACACCACACATTCTGTCAGATAGCCAGGCTGCTCTTAAAGCACTGAGCTCGAACAGGATAAAATCTGAGATGGTGTATAGCTGTCCACAATCCCTTTAAATACTGAAGAAGGAAAACAAATTCATTTTGACCTGGGTGCCGGGGCATCGAGGAGTAGAGGTGAAGGGCAACGAGAAGGCCAATACTCTGACAAAAAAAAGGTCAGAGACTGCATTTATCGGACCTGAACCATTATTTGGAATTGCGAAAAGCAATGCTAGATCAGCCATAGATACCTGGACAGACATACCGGGGCTCTCTCGAAGGCATTCATATACCACCCTTCGAGTTCAAAAAATAAGCGGATCCAGGAATGGAGTAGAACAAACCTACGCATTGTGTCGGAACTGATTACAGGACATTGTCGACTAAATTACCATCTGAAGAAGATAAGACTGGTTCAGACCTCGCACTGTCGGTTCTGTAATTTGGAGGACGAAACTGCGGAGCACATACTTTGGGCTTTGGGCAGGGTGGGGTAGAACATATTCGGTTTCATTACCTTAGAGCAAAACGACATCAAAAAAGTATCACCAAATACAACCATGCACTTCGTCAGAAGCACAGGCTTGTGGGGTGAGCCACAATGGACCTAATGGGGGTCGCAGTGGAGGTGGCGAAAAAGCCCCATTCACATAGAACCCATCCTAACCTGCACCACTGATTTACAGATGTTTTGTACTTTGTTTTTCATCAACAAACGTCAAATTATCCAACTACTTTCACGAAAGTAGCGGAAAAACACGTTTTTCTCTGTCTAGCAGAAGTTATCAAAAGCACTACGACTATAAATTATGATGTAGACGCCAGCACCCTAATTAGAAATGAAATTTGAGCGGTTACATTCCGTTATCGATTCACTTTATCGCAAAAACAGTTGAGTGAACGAGAGCGTCACGCTTTCCATGCTCCCACATTAATTTGTGTCGATCTGTATTTGATAAAGTTATCAAAAACGCAATCTTTACGAGTTTGCATACCTGCATTGACAAAAGTGAAAATAGAACAGTATGAAAATTACAGTCGCCTATTAAAATTAATTTTGACGCTGTTACTCGTTATTATCTCTGGACAAGTTGTGATGAATTCACACAATTTATGAGATTTCTTTTAATCTGGAAACTTTCAATGGGAGTTTTGGACTTAAACATTGATTCTTACTTTCATTTATGACCAGATATATTGTTTTCCTGGTATAACCTTCCTGATTTATATCACGTACCTAAATGTCGCACTGGCAATTGACAAATCTGCACATGGCTTTGTCTGTCAATCTTACTAGCTTTAAGTGCACATTAAGCTTACAAAACCCAGTTGGCTGACTCGCACAGTTTTGTCAATATTCAAAAAGATATTGCTTGTTAAAAAATGGTCTGCTGTAATTACGTTTGTGGTATTTTGACGTTCATTAAATGCGCGATTCAATTCTCTACGTTTGTAACGCTAATAACGTTAGTAATTCGCGTAATTCACGGTTACGTATCGTTGAGTGTTATTGTAGATACGGCACATAATTTTCCTGCGCAATTGACAAAATAGAACAAAACGCATCGGATTTCTGAGGTTAAGGTTTTTGTTTATCATTGTGTTTATTGTTAAGATGGTGTTTAGTTCATGTTGTGGTTTTCGTTTAAATATGCAAATAGTAAGGGTGTTTGGTTTTTGACTTCGCCTCAAATTATAAGTATGAACAGAAAAAGACTTGCTCCTTTAGGGAATTTTACCATCAGTCCATAGATATCTGGGCTGCCTATATTTTTGTAGCACTTATTGTTGTCGTGAGAAAGGCTCTGGTCCAACAAATTTCATTGACGAGCCCAGTCGGGACAATTCACCTTTTTTTGTTGCCCTTATTATTGACTCTAGAAAATCATCACACGCAGACATTACAATACCATTTGACTGAAATGACCCTGTTCCACAAAATTGCATGATACGTTATTGAAATTATTGGAACTTTGGTAGAAGACACACCTCTCTGTGTTGAATTGTATTTCAAATTCGATATAAATGTACATCTACTATTGGTGTTGTTAGATTATGAAATGTCTTAGCTTCCAGTTCATTAATTTTCATAATGCAAATATTGTAATTTGTGGAATTATACGTTGAGATTGAATCTTGTGCCCTTATAAATAATTATTCAAAGTATATCTAATTAACTTTTTCCCAATCTTCCTCTGTTTTCTTTGGAGGCAGACACAAACTGGAGATTATAGAATAAGGACACAGGAAAACGATATTACCGTTTAAAACAATCAATTATAGAATGATTACTATTTCCGATAAATGAATTAAAAAATTACAGTGTGAAGTGAACCTTGCCTTCCATTATTTCCCGACGTATTTTCACGTCTCGTCAAAGTTAATAATTACAATAATTAGTGAGTTTCCTTCGATTGTAGACTGTAATAATTATTACTCACTCATTTGTGTATCGTGCTACTGCCTGCCTTCCAAGTAACGGGAAGATTTATTCCGAAAGGCTATAGAAGGGTTGTAGAGAAAAAGGGAGAAGACGAATTGCGAACTCTAATACTTGTTAGATGATACGCTATTGGGTTTCATGTCAAAAGTCCTTAAATTATGTTAATTATTTATTAGTATCACTAAAATTATACCAAACTTCCAATGTGAGTGATGACCGTTATTTGAGTTGGACTTTCGTTGCCTTGATTATTATTTTTGTTGCCACCACCGTGTTTTTCCGGAAAAATGAGATGTTCTCATGATATTACATACGAAAAAACCACCTCCTCGCTTTCAAGAAGCCAGACATCCTGGGACATGCCACAAAATAGAGTTGAAGAAGTGTAGCTTTTTAAAAAGATTCGATAGGGAATTCAGGCGTGATAATGAACTTGCAAAGCCTGCTATTCAATGGTATACAGATGGCTCCAAGGCAATAAAAGGGACTGTTATATGCGTGTACAATTTATTATTACAAAATGATACTAGAGTCGAATAATTACACAAGGCACGTGAAAATATATTGGTTTATGTTGTTCAATTCTCCAGACTGCTATATCGTAAGGTTTTATTTATAATGTCTCCAATTTGTTTGATTTATTTCACGACCTCGGTAATTATGGCGACAAAATGGTCACAAATTACACAGTTCACAAAACTGGAGTATTCTAATTTGGCTGGAATTGGTAATCAGGAAAATATTGACAAAATATTAAATAAATTGAACATTCTCTGTGTCAATTATCCGTAACAACTCTACATATTTCCATTTTATTTGTCCAAGAAATAATCCTATTTTTTTTCTGCGGCAAACCAAAATTCATTGGTATATAATGAAAAGTTGGTGGACCTAATTTCCGAAATTGACAATTTGAAATAATCGGAATGAAAATTGTTTATTCAGTGCTGAAACTTGATCTTATCAAATAATAATTGATGATCTGATGCGCACTGTGTATTGATTTTATGAATAATTTTATAGATTATGTTATAGTTTACTGGGTTTATCTCATATATATTCCATTAATTATAAACGGAGTTCAATAGAACAAGATTTGAATATAATAAATAGTTTTTTTTTCAGTAATAATATAACAAGAGAGTGAGAATGAATTGTATTAATTTGTGATACAAAATATAATTTAGTCAAATATAACTCGCGAGTCCCATAAATTAGAAAATGATTTGACAGATTTTGTTCAAACTTGTTGCCAGGCAATAGTCACGAGAGCCCGCAGGGCTCGAGAGGCTATTTTTAAATGATTATAATTTGATTCACAAATCTTTACAATAAAAAAGATCAGTATAATTTCTTTTTTTTTCTCCATATGAACTAATTACTTATTAGAGTATTTTTCGAAGTAGTTTCTAAAATCTTTTTTGTCATTTCTGCATCAGAAGAGGAACTAAACCAATAATTTCCACCCATTCTATATACCGCGTTGACACAATTAGGTAATTATTTTGACAACTATCTGACACTTGCTGGGCAAATAAAAGCCACAGTGATTATTCCCGAGAATAATCACGAGAAATGTATTCCCACTATAATAATAACATAATTAGTTGAAACCGACCTTTGTGACAAATAAAAAATTATTTCATTGGTTTTAAGAAACGTCAAAAAATAATCATTTGAATATCTTCCAGGAAAGATTTTTCATTTATTATAAATAAACACGTGCAACAGAAAAAGGTATAAGCAACTATCTCCAAAATTCATTTTCCAAAATATTCAAAATAATAGTTATTTACGTAATTAGTGGGATATGGACAATATTATCGCACGCATGTGAAGTTTGCACGACGAGGCCGTAGGCCGAGTCGTGTAATCACATAAGTGCGTTAATAATTCCTATCACACGTGTTACGTACAAAATTTTATCTACAACTGTTTATTAGTATTATCAACAGTACCTATAATATAAAATTTGAAAAAAATTTCAATCCAACGTATTTTTAATAATATTGACTGCAAACATAAGGTACTGTGTATCATATTTTGTGACCATAGCAACAAAGACAAACAAGGCTGTGGAAAAATAAATAAATTAGTTATATAATCAAATTTTCAAAGTTGAATGAACAAAAATCTATAAAAATGAGTTCAAGCGAAGAAAATCTCCTTTCGGAAATTGAAAATGCAGCCTCCAGTGTTATTTTAAATATGTAATTCTGGTATAAATATGTTTCTAGATTCTCATTACCGCACTAGTGCGGTAATGTAATCAAAAACGCACTAGTGCGGTAATATACGTCATTATGACACTAAAAATAGTGTCAAATCGTACCCGTTACATGACAGTTGTAGATGAAAATATATAATGAATTTGTGAAAAACAACTCATAACAACAAGTTAATTGGTACTACTTGGGGACAGATAAATTACATTGTTTTTTGAGTGAGAGTTCCATTGATCCCTTTCGTTTTGATATTATTTATGGTCTGCAAACTGGTACGTCTTTCCAGTTGATTATATCTTCTGCCACTGCCTTTTCCACTTCCTTCTTGGTCCCCTTGTCTTTTTATTCCTTCTTTAAAAATATGTTTTTATCATATATTTCAAATTAAGGCCGTTGTTTTTTATTCATAGCTCAAGGGTACCATTCTGTGGGTCTCATTATTTATTGTTGAATGTTTTATTTAGGTATCAATTAATTTTAGTTTGATAATATACGCTATCCTCAGCCGGCTTAAGCCTATCTCAGTCACTCTTATCACAAGAGCAATAAAGTGGCAGACCAGGGTAGGGGATCTCTGAAGACGCGAGGGTGTTGCCACATAGAATCCGGTCAGTATTGAAGTCTATAGTTCAATGAGAAAACTGTAACGCCGTTAGTGGTAGTTGCACATTCTTCCACATCAGCGCTGACATCCTAACGTGTTATCTATGATCCTAACCTGACAACTGCAGACCAAGGCAGACTCACTAACCCGAGAAATGGCACGATTCATTTATACGTTTGGGTTGTGCTCAACAGCCCAGGCACGATGTAGGTACTAACATTGGACCAGGATTTGCAAAAAAGATCGAAATAGTGAGGAAACCACAACCCTCTCAATATATGGAGGTTCTGAGGTTTAACAAAGTCTAGTGAAGTTGAATGGATTAGACAAGAATGTCTACTATAGCACGAGGGCACAAGCAGTAGATCTGAAGTGGTAGTAGAGAAAAAAACCTTTCGCGTGAGCTCCATATTCATCTCAATCAGTAAACTTTTTCCAGTCTTTTGTAGGTTATTATAATGGAGATAATTACAGTCAAGCAAGGTCGGACATGGTTAGTACTTGGATGAGTGACGACCATGCCAGGGAAAACCATCGTATGGGGCCCGTACAGCCTGCAGCAGACTAGCATATCACAGCTCGCAGGCATTATACCAATGAGCACGAGGTATAATGTAGATATGCCGTCTTTCGGAGGAGACGTGAAACCGAGGTCCCGAGTCCATGGATGTTGGGCTCGTTAAAGAACGCTACCACTGGTTGGAACACTAGTGGGTTCGCCAAAATTTCCGGTTAGGGGTAGAGTGCTCCCGGCGTCGGTGATTAGCCACAGTCGCAGAAATAGACCGACGTTAAATAACAGAATAAAAAAAAAAAAAAATAATAGTCCCGTGTACGTAATGCCATGTCACGAGGAAGTTAACAAACAAATATGCAGTAGAGAATACAATTATATGCGGAGGGTTCAGAATCTCCCGCATATAATTTGAAATTTTAATGAAATGATCGATTCAATCGTGTTTTTGCTTAAAGTTATACTAGAAACATATCACAGATGGATTTTATTCAATTAAAATTATTTGCTATTCATTATGTCGGAAGTGGCGATTAACGACGAGATACAAATAATGTGATTGAAGAAATGGGAAGTTAAGTCTGTTTCCAGTAGCCTGGCTGGAATGTCGATTTAATTTAATTTAATTCATTCTCTTTCAAAATAAAATACCCTATATGAAGTGTTTCTATGACTTTATTCTTGGAAACGGGATTTAAAACGACGTAGGCAAACAGAAATGGAACGAAGTTAGATTTGTAGCGTACAAAACAGGTAGCTTTAATCCTTGAAGTGACGTGTCTTTCCAAAGTTGATATTTACCAGACTAATCTGTTCTACAAGAAGTTATATTGGTTAGGAGGCTGAAAAATGGTAGACTCGAAACACTGCAAACTGCAAGTGTTGGTGGAGCCTGTAGATTACTCCGCCATTGTAAACTAAGCTCAGCTTAATCTTTTGTATGTTCCTATTCTTTATTGAATGGAAATAAATAGAATGTATCGTATTCATAGGATAAATGCAGTTTTTCAGTGATTGTTCTTCATTTTTTGAAAAAGACTAACTCTTCTATAACAGAGTAGGATGAAAAATTTTGCTTTTCCGTGCTTTATCCGATGAAGGATGATTAAAATTTCAAGACTCCAATGAAAATCTCGGCTTATTATGAATATATTCCATAAAGTGAGTGTTTCAACCAATTAGGTTCCCTAGATGGAAAATTGATTTTCTTCCTATGCCAGCAAATAAAATTTCGACGCCTAAAATATATCTTTCAGTTTCATTTTTATATGTCTCCCCAAAGACACTTTAACCTCAAGTGTAGAGTGCCATTTTTCATGTTTTCTAATTTCGTATAGTGCAATGAATAGAGATATAACTTAATTACTTTGTTTGCCATCCTCTTATAGCTCCATTCTGCGTCCGATATTTACCTACCTCAATTTATCTGCGCTCTTTTCGGAATGAAAAATGCTCGCAGTTTCATAATATAATATCCAGCCGGTGGAGTTAGAATTTAAAACGCAACGGACTCAATTCAACCAAAAAGATATTCCATATCACTTTGTTGATAATAAACGTACTACTCATGTCTGATATTAATCGGTCTCTTAATTCAAGTTTTATTGAGATTTTTACTCAACAAAGAAATGTACATTCGATAATATCCAAACAATGAACATACTAGATGAGAAAAATAGATATGTAAGGCCCCTCTTAGTTAACTTATGGCGTTGAGGTGTTCACATAAAGTGCAAAATAAGCTCAACGGAATTAGTACTAAGAATATAATAATAATAATGACCCAGAAGTATTATAGCCTTTTGAGGTAATAATTTATTATTCGCCAACAAAATACCCTAGTACTTTTATGGCTTAGATCGTGCAAAGAACTATAAACTAAGAGTGGCCTTACTATAATAATATCTTATGCCAACATGAAAAATGTCAATGTTAATTTTTTTTTTTGAATTCCACAGATGCTGCCATGTCCAATGACAATTTTCTTATAGCTCCTAAAAATATATCTTTCAATACTTATTATATTATGATTGAAATACATGTATAGTTTTTTCCACGATATAAGAAGCTGACTTGACTTAACTTGGCTTGAGATGCAATGAAACCATAAAACTTTTGGGATTTACCGTGCAGAGCCGCACTATACCTGATGGAAAAGGAGAAGTATAAATTCTTTATAATGAGAATGACCCAAAAGTCTCAAAGAGATTGCAGGTAATAATTTATTATATACACAGAATGTGATTCATCCAATCTTTAATACAGTCAAGCAAGGTCGGACATGGTTAGTACTTGGATGGGTGACCACCATGTCAGGGAAAACCATCGTATAGGGCCCGTACAGCCTGCAGCGGACTAGCATATCACAGCTCGCAGGCATTATACCAATGAGCACGAGGTATAATGTAGATATGCCGTCTTTCGGAGGAGACGTAAAACCGAGGTCCCGAGTCCATGGATGTTGGGCTCGTTAAAGAACGCTACCACTGGTTGGAACACTAGTAGGTTCGCCAAAATTTCCGGTTAGGGGTAGAGTGCTCCCGGCGTCGGTGATTAGCCTCAGTCGCAGAAATAGACCGACGTTGAATAACAGAATAAAAAAAAAAATCCAATCTTTAACAATATTCAAATAGATCAGTTAATGTTCGTAAACAGGATGTCAATTTGAAGCTGTATATTTCACTAGATGTGGCAAAACCGCTTATATTGAATATGTGTTACAAATCAAGTTTATAAGTCAATAAATAAATCTATAATGCATATTTCTATTAAATTTAAATCTCCACCTAGCGCAGCAGTGTTACTGGTATCTGTGATCTTTTTTGCTGTGTGTATTGCTATCCTTGTTTGGAATGGGAGAACTGATTAAGATGTAGGATACGAAAAGAGTGTGGGGTCAGCATATTTCAATTAATTCCATTCTTCCATTTAATTCAAAACAATAATTTCTATACTTAATAGCATTTCGCTTCCATTTCACGTGACTTCTTCTTTCATTTGGCAGGTATTTGAATGTTGAAGACACTTAAAAAAAATAGGGGTATTGAAAATTGTCAGCTTCTGTGACGCTATCCAAGTGGTGTACGTATATATACTAATAACAAAAAAAAAAGTGCTATACAGGGTGTCCCACGAAGTTTGGACAGTCCAATATATCGAAAACTGTTCATATTTATGACATGTATGAAATTTGGCAGATATAAACAGTCGAAACTGATGCTTATATTTATTATAAAATGACTACCGTTTTCCTTGTCATTTCGCGTCACGTGACCCCAACATAATTTTTTTAAATGGGACAACCGGTATAATATTACAATTTTCGATATATTATTCAAAAACAAATTCAACGATAACACACTTGTCATCATTTTATTTTGCAGTTATGATAATAGGGGCAATTAAATGAACATCTGTATAAATCATTTTATTAAAAAACGTAACATAGGGAATTAAAAAGTACAAGTATTTAAAGAAATTGTTCAAATTGATGACCAAGTACATTGAACCAATGTTCAAACCTTGTTAAAAGATTTCTTGTAAGTGATGCTGTAATAATTGCGGGTGTTACGGTGCGACATGCATGTCTTATTATATCCTTCAAATCATCTAAATCAATCGGGGGTGTGACATAAACTAGATCTTATAAGTAGCCCTAGAGAAAAAAATCTAAGGGTGTAATATCCGGAGAACGGGGTGGCCACAGAATCACACCACTTCGACCAATCTATTTTTCAGGAAATATGTTGTTGAGATATTCTTTAACTGGCCCAAAAAAGTGAGGAGATGCTCCATCTTGCTGTCACCACATTGTTTGCCTTTCAAGTAAAGGAATATCTTCAAGTAATTCTGGTAGAGTATTTTGAAGAAAATCGTTAATGTTCCTTCATAGAAATAGGGACCAATCAACCGACCGTTAAATAAAACGCACCAAACATTGATTCCCCATATTGTTTGAAAATTGGTTTGGCGCATCCACTTTGGATTCTCCTGCGACCCATAATGAAAATTATGGCGATTAACAATACCATTTTTATGCAATCTACTTTCATCACTCCATTCTATTTTTTCTTAAAAAGAAGGGTCATTATTAATGTATCTTAACATTTCAGCAATAAAATTAATTATCCTTTCCTGATCTGCAGGAACTGAGCCTCGTGTTAAATGTATTTTATAAGGATGGTATTTGTGATTTTTTAATACTCTTTGTATTGAACTTCTACTTAAGTAGATAGAGCTATGGGGATTCTAGCGCACTACTTCAAAAATCTCCGCTTGGTGGCGCTGAGAGTGGCGCGGCAAATTTGAATGTAGTCATTTTTAGTATTTCAATGCAGGCCGCCATTTTTAGTCCTGTTGTAAAAGCGACAGCCATTTTTAGTCCTGTTGTATATTTAAAATCGGAAAAAAACTTCAGTGAGATTCGATCCCACAACCTTCGCGTCTATAGCGAGGCATTCAACACATGCTGCCATAAGCTCTCATGCATATTATTAGCGAAGAATGGTATGGCTGCTGCAATGTTAATCCGGGGGTCGGTGTGGAGGTAATCTACGTAATCGAGAGTATAGATATACCGGGGATGGTTGAAAGTAGCGCAATAATGCTGTCAAAAAGGCACTAACACCTAACTTCGTTACTATTGGTCCGATTTGAATGGAACAAACGGCATTATGTATGAAAAGTGATGTAATTTATATATGGAGAGTATGAGCATGCGCAATAATGCTGTCAAAAAGGCACTAACACCTAACTTCGTTACTATTGGTCCGATTTGAATGGAACAAACGGCATTATGTATGGAAAGTGATGTAATTTATGGAGAGTATAAGCATGTGCAATAATGCTACCATAAAGGCACTAACACCTAACTTCGTTACTATTGGTCCGATTTGAATGGAACAAACGGCATTATGTATGGAAAGTGATGTAATTTATGGAGAGTATAAGCATGCGCAATAATGCTACCATAAAGGCACTAACACCTAACTTCGTTACTATTGGTCCGATTTGGATGGAACAAACGTCACGTCAAATGACACACGTCACGTGACACGTCGAATGTTAAACGTCACGTGGCACGTCAAATGATACACGTCAAACGTCACGTGGGACGGGAGAGAGGTGCCAAACGACTCATAGCGACGAGTATCCTCACAGCAAACGACGGCTCGTTTAAAAGGCCTTAACGTCCAGTGTAC
>CAJUYI010001602.1:0-18020 GCA_910591695.1 Galerucella pusilla
ACTAATATTGTAGGCACCCTATTTTTTGCTATGAATTTTGTTTAATATATTATTAGATAAATTATGCGGAAATATTTCTTATTTATTTGAAAAATAAACTTGGTGTGATACGGTACTGGATAAATATTAAGCATTTCTGTTTTCAACCTCACGAATACATAATTATGGAAACAATTATTAACTAGTTTAAAAAAAAGTTATTAAATTAAGCACCAGCGCGAACAGAAGTACTAGATAAAACGTGAGCAGTTGAATATGAAAAAAAAGAAGAAGATAAAATCGTGACTTTTATAATATAAGAAAATAATTTCTATTAGAAAGCCGTTTGGTATTTAAATAAAACAAGTAGGTTCATAATTTTTTGGAAATTTAGATCTATTAAACTCAATAAGCACCAGGATGACCCATTGTACATCCTCCCGAGGAGCTATCCTCCTAGGTCATCGTCCATCCTGTTCTTCCCAGGAAGGTGGACAGGTGTAGGCCAAGACTCACCGAACACACACCGGTGTGGATGGATTCGGTCCCGGCAGGTCATAGATTAAAATGTGTAAATTTTAATCCCTTTATCTATAGGCGTATTGGGTCCCAATGGTACTTAACTACCTGAAGATATTCTTCGGGGAAATGTACCTCTTTTCGGAAATCCAATCCTCCCTCTTTTTATTGTATCTGAATGTTTAAATTAAATACTATTTCATTCATTGTTTATATTTCATCGAGTGCATTTCATATTTCAGATCAATTTGTCTGTTGTTTTAAACATTTTAAAAATGAATATAAATATTATTTTAAGTGAAAAAGGAAAACAAATGTTAGTGATAAATAACTTTGAATATAGTTTTCAAAAGTGCTTAAAAAGTGGAGAAAGGCGTTGGATATGTACAAATAAAAAGTGTAAATCATATATACTTAGTTTGGGTGAATCGAAAGATATAACTTTGACAAAACATATTGAAGAGCATTGTCATAGCGCAAATATTGAAAAATTGAATCGCCAAATTGTAAGCTCTTCTTGCAAACGCAAGGCAGTTGAAGACTTGTCCGAAAAGCCTGCAAAAATTATTCGTCGTGTACTTCAAGAGAATCTGCCATCAACCATTACAACAAATGACGTAGCAAATATTAGAAGGTATATGTACTGCTCCCGTAGGAAAATGCAGCCGGCATTGCCAAAAAACATCGATGAAACTTTCGATATTTTAAAAAACAAAAACATTGGAACAAATACTGGTGAACCATTTATCTTATTTAGTAATAAAATAGACCAGATCGTTGTATTTTCATGCAAGTCAAATATTGAATTTTTGGGAAAAGTTAATCGAATTTATTTAGACGGCACATTTAATTATTGTCCACAATTTTTTTGCCAATTCTTTACTATACATGGATATTTTAATGGACACTACATTCCCTTAGTGTTTTCATTGTTGCCTAATAAATGTAGTTCAACTTATCAAAAATTATTTAATATTCTCGAAGATATCGCTTTAAAACACTCTACTAGCTTACATATCACTGAGGCAGTTATAGATTTTGAAATAGGTATTCATACTGCTATTCAAAAAGTTTGGCCAAAAGCCCATGTTATTGGCTGTCGATTTCACCTTGCACAGTCATGGTATAAAAAAATATAAAAATGTGGTTTAATATCAATGTACAGCGAGGAATCTTCTGAAGTTGGTAGATGGCTAAGGATGACCTTTGCTTTAACGTATTTACCTCCTAGGGAAGTGAGTGATTGTTTTATTTTTGATTTGCTTTCAATAGCACCAGACCAGGAAAACATAAAAAAATATTGCGATTATTTAATTGAAAATTATATATCTGAAGAATCTTTATTTCCTCCATCCCTTTGGGCAAAAAATTCAGCGGATCTTACTCGCACTACGAATGCCTGTGAATCCTTTCATAGCCATTTTAATAATTCTTTTTATAAAGCCCACCCTAATATATTTGTTTTTATTGAAAAACTAAAAGAATTTCAAATGGAGACCTATGTTAAAATGCAAAGTACACATATTATGTATAAAACGCGAAATAATAAAATAAAAAATCGCGAAAATTTCATAGCAAAAAAAATTGACGAATATGAAAAAGGAAAAATAAGTCTATTTTTTTTCATTAAATGTATCTCATTTTATTGTTCTATTAATAATTAATTGTATATGTATATATATAATATATCTTATGTATATGTGTTTCTATTTTATTTTTACCTTTTTTTAAAATCCTAAAATGTATACCTTTACAATAATATTTCAATGTAATAAATATATCAAATTTTTAAATTAGTTTTACTACCTGTTTTTCATTTGGTTTAACAACAGGTGGCTGGGACCGAATCCATACATTATTATTCAGGTAGGACTAAAGTTCGGGACCCAATAAGCACTCTTTTTTTGAACTACCTGCTACTTGGGACCCAATAAGCATATGCCCACACACACTCTCCTATCGACGATAACTCCGAACACTCGCATAAGACATGCCTGACAGTTTCATCTTTCTGTTCACATATCCTGCATAGAGGTGTGTCCACTAGCCCCTTAGTATGGAGGTGTTTCCTTAGTTGACAGTGGCCAGTCAGAAATTCCACTGTAAAGCGTAGGTTTTTCCTGGTCATCGTCAAATATTTCTTAGGCGCCAGCTTCCCAGGGTCGCCCAGACCTAACTAGACGACATCCTTTGATTCCTTTCCTATCTCTTGAGGGATAGAGCATGGGTGTAACGCTTGGCATTTTTAGCCCAGCCGCTTCCCTGGCTAAAGAATCGGCAATGCGTTTTCCTTTACTCCTGTCGTGCCCTTTAACCCACCTCAGGATAATAATGTTATCTGCCGAGGCGTTAGCTAAGTCTTGGTGACACTCTAGTACTAGCCCCGATATAACACGTTGTCTGTTCAAGGCTAATGGAGATTGTCTACTACAGAAATTCCTTTTCTGGTTAGTTTTTTGTGGCAATTGAGATACCAGCAAGTTCTGTTTGAACTACGCTGGTATTGTTTCCCATTTCCCACTCAATCCTTAGGCTTAGTGCTCTGGAAGAAACTCCACATCCCGAGCCTTCTTCTATTTTTGAGGATATTGAAGTTATAACTTGTTTCTTTAAGAAAAATGTAAATATGGCCACATAGAACTGTCAATTCTGGTGAGCTGTATCGAAATGCAGAAATCAATGACACAAACACTTTTGGGACACAATACAGTACTCAGCAGTAGCCAATTACCTACTTGGATGTACTAAACAAGCATGCAAGCTGTAGTCGTGTTAGAAACTTTCTAAGATGACGACTAAAGACAATCGGCCAAGAACTGATAAATTGGCTTCTAACCGTTTTCTTACTCTCAACTTTACACCTAGCTCTACAAAAAATTGAGCAAAAATAATCTTCTGTTACAATTTCGCCAATTTCCCATTAAACCTGATTATTAACTCGCACCACTTTATCCCTACATCTCAATATTCATTCAATAATCATTACAATCCCCATAATTTTCAACCCCGTCGTGTATTAGCTCTAGCAATATTGTTTCCTTCCCTTTCTCTGCACGTTACTTGTGAAAGGGGATGTTTAGGGATGTAATACACCCTTGAAGTTCATAATGCTTGCATTAGATTACAATTGGATAAAAGGGAGTGATTCAAATAATTGATTTCTTTTATTTAAAAATATTGTTCACTTACCGTCCAGTCTTGGTGATGATCATCTCGGTTCCCAAATCGTGGAACTTATCCCATAAATCTTTGGTTTCCAGGTGACATTCGACGTTTAATAATTCCTCGCAGTTGCAAAGGATTTTTGGAGTTTTTGGGGAGGTTTTTTCCGGTATAATGTCCGGTGATTCTCGATCTATATCGGCGATTTCGGAGCCGCAGTCTGATATAGCTGGGCTTTGTCTTAAAAGTTTCGGTTTGATTGTTCGTGTCGATTCACTGTCCGAGCATTCTTCGACGTCTACTTCGACGTCATCGTCTTCTAGATGATCGTCTAGATCGGGGGAGCTCAAACGCGATAGTCCACCTGCAAAACAATTAACATTTACCCTTCCGGACTGGTAAACAGAAGACATTTTTATGGCCTATTTACATATTTATTATAAAAATTAATGTGGGTCCGTATTGTGAGAAAATTGAGGCTGAACTAAACACGTTAGCGAAGGCTTCATGTAGGTGCCTGATAGAGGAGTTCAGTCTAAGGTCAGTGTGGCCAACAAAAAATGTTTTTGTCTGACAAAAATGACAGTTAAGTTCTACCATTCAAAACATAAAATATTTTTGCATGTTTTTTTTCATTGCAAGCTAATATTGCTTTATTAAAATAATGAATATATACCCCCGAATAGTATATTTTGTAATTTAAAATGACTTTTTGGCTGAATACTCAACATATCGGTGGCCAATAATTCCAGGAACTCTTGGCATGTCACCATTTCATTTCTGTTATACTGTCTATGTCAATGTCAGTTATATTCATTTTTATATTCGTTTAATTGTGTATGTCCATTTTCGATCAGATTTTTGTAGCATTTCTAGTTAGTTGTATCTCTGATTCTTCTAATTACTTTTTCCACTGACATCTGACATAACTAGTGACAGATAACAGAAATGAAATGGTTACATGTCAAGAGTTAATAGTACCTATTATTGGCCACCGATATGTTGAGTATTCAACTAAAAAGTAATTTTAAATTTCCAGGGTGTATTCATTATTTTAATAAAGCAATGTAGATGTTCGGAATGATAAAAGACAAGCAAAAATTCTCATGTTCTGAACATATCAATTTCTGGAAGTAGAAATATCTACCTTTCATTTTCTGTATTTATAATTAAGCTCGGTGGAAGTGAAACATTATAATTTTTGTATATTACAGACTTCTATATTATACTAGACATGTTGTACATCAATCTGTACAGATTTTTTAAAGATAACGAATGCTTTTCTGCAAGCTGTAAGTTGGAAGTCCATAATAATTGGAGCTTAGGTACTTATCTTTGAATTTCTTCCATTTCTGTTTATTTGGTGTGTATTATTAGACTGTCTCCCATATATTTATGTTTATTTGCTTCCTCTTACTTTCTGCCTACTTTATTTACGTCAACTTTTTGTATAACTGTATATACACAAGCATTTTTTGTTGGTGGTAATTGTGAAGATTAAAATTGTTTCTTCTACAATCTCAATTCATTGTAATTGTATGGAGATTTGTAAGAGCTTTAAATTAGAAATTCTTTTTTTCTGGTAAGTAGATATACAATAAAGTACCTTCCAAAAGCACGGTTTGTTCACACGATGAATTTATCACTATAATGATATACGGCAGAGTTTTGTGAAGAATTGTATGAAAATAGGGCACATAATTTGGGTATTTCGAACAAATTTTGAGGAAAACATGTCTCTTACTGCGTCACCACCATTTTTTTCAAATGTTGTGAAAGGAAAACTAGTTTCAATAGATACACCATACCATCTCTAGCTCTCATCCAGGTAAATTTTTTTTCATGAGCTTAATTTTCCATCTTTGTTGATTTTTTGGCAAAATAATACTTGTCTTGCGAATAAATATTACATTAAATAGGTATAGAGAAAGTACTTCCAACCAAAAAATCTAATTATCAGGATTTCATAAATATATAGATAGTATGAAGAAGTTGTTTCCAACTTCAACATTTCAGTGGGCAGCTATTTCAAGAGACATCGAAGCTTATTCAAAACAATTTAATTAGGAATGAACCTGCTGATGAAGTCGTCAATCGTCAAATAATACTCTGCAAAGGTCAACAAATTCATTGCAGAACATCCAAGTGACACCAATGGACTTAAAAGCAAATTTTCAGCAGACAATCATGAAATTTTAGCAATGCAAATGGTCATGATCACAAACCAAACTAAAAGTGTGCAAAATGTCGATACTTCCATGGTCACATGGTTGATAAGTTGACACACAAAATAGTAAATCTCCAAAGAATGCAGTGCTCAGTATATTTGGTAGTATGCCCAAAAAATAATAGTGAGACAGTTGGTAAAATCATAGACTGGTCCTTCGAACCTATCACTTACCGTCGCTTTGCAGTTCCCTGCCGCTAACACTATCGCTATCCGGCGGAGAAACACCTCTAGCCATAATAGCAGCAATAGAAAAGTCCGTCGCCCTTTGACTCTTAGCCGTGGGCGCTAAAAGTCCCTCGGGGACGCTGTCTTCGGGCATAACTCCGAGTAACATCACAAAACACAGTCACAAGTCACAACAAAAGTCACCAAAAACCGTCAATAGTGTTTACACATGTCCAATACAACTGCTGCCCACTCAGACACTAACAGCTCTCCGTATAAAAGACTAGAGCGTCACTCGCTACAGTGAACGGAAGGTGGGGCAGCGTAAAAGGGAGTGACTTGGAAGAGGCGTGGCGACGCGTGTGGTCTAGTATCAGTTTCGCGTGACTGGAGCTATCAATCAGAGAATTGTGGTAACAGTGGCGACATGCTACGTAGACAGACCACTTGATATCACTTGCGAGGGCCACCCACCGGTCACTGGGGGCGAGCGTAATCCGGCTATGGCTGCCTATTATCCTAGTTGTCATACAATGTATAGTGCTGTCTTGTAATATAAAGGGAATGGTCCTTATACGTGTTAATAACGTATTAGCGATTTAATTGATAAATTCGGTCACAGTAATAATTGGAATTTTGATTTTAAGAAGGGAAAACAGCCTTAATGAACTTACTGCAATTGCTAAATGTGATGAAGAGCAATCTCGCAGGTATAGACTCTCCCTACTAAATTACTAGTGGATTACCATAAGCCCTTTGCCGGTCAGTGTCGTACCTATACCACAAACATTATTTAGACAATGCCAAATGCCAACAGAACTAATAATACGCCACTGTACAGAGCATTTACATGTCTTGCAAGAGCTGTAGTGGGAGGTAACATTGAAAATGAGTTTGTGCGCATGGGGGGCGGGCTCGCCATTTCGTTTGGCGCTTGCAGTAGAATCCTTGTCAAATGCCTTTTTGTAGTCTATGAATGGAAATGTCTGAATGCAAATTGCGCATGTTGTTAAAAGTGTCAAATAACGTTCAAGGATACCATTCAACTCTCGTTATACCTAATTTCTTTCTTTGTTTGTCCTGAGAAATAAAATCTTCGAACTTCGGACAATGTTAGAATTAGGCAACTTGATATCATCTTTCATGTGTACGGACCTTTCGAATTTGTCACTTCTATTGTTAGATCCATCAAAACCTTGCCAAAATAAGAATACCGAGTGACATGAGAGAGAAAAGTTCTATTGTAGATTATTATTTTGTTTCGAATCCTTCAAGAACAATGACCCGAAAGTCACCAAAAAGATTGTCAAACAATAAATGTAGTTAGTGGAAGAAATTCTTTTATATAATGCTACCATTCTTTTTACATTTGTTGTATACAGGGGCGGATTAAGATAGGGAGGAAGCACAAGATAGTTCGCCACATTTACTCCAGCGCAGCGTGGCGAACGGTAACGGATAGAAATCTAGAAAGCGGGTGTTTATGTTTATGTGTATTGTTAACAATTATTATACAGAGCTCGGCTCACTCCAACATAAACTATAATTTGAAAATATTTTGAAATATACAGGGTGTTCAATAAATTGTGGCGTATCAAAGTTATATTTTTTCTCGCGGAACACTCTATATTTTATCGCATTTTCTGATTGCCCCTGAAAAATATGATACTTCTTCATAATGGTTCCCTATACCTAAATACAGAGGGTTCCGAGTTATGCTGACTTTTTTAAAAATGTGAACATTTCGAGAACAATTAATAACTCATTGATATCACAAATTCTAGCAAATTTTCTTTTACATCTAAATAGTTGGACATTCGTTGAATGTATTCCACTATTGAGTACTAACTATCTCTTTACAGGTTGTTCACAATTTTCAGTTTCATTATTAGATCATTCAATGTGCAGTATCTGGCTTATTTTGAACGGAACACCCTGTATTTTAATAATTCATCATATTGAAAAAATGTCCTCTTTCGAATGATATGAGGATGTTCTATACCTAGGTATTATACTTTTCGAGCAATTTACAATTTTCTTAAATTTTATGCTAAATCTATTTTAAAACATCTGCCATTCTCTCTAAATTTCAAACTAATGATCATGGCATAGTTGTTGTAAGAAACTAAATAGAGCTCTTTCCAGGCCTTCAGAAAATATAGGGTTATGTTATTTTATACCGAGTGGTTAAAAAGATATAGCCACTCTCACAGAAAAATCACTATCCACTTAGACATTTTATGAAATAACAAAAAACAATAAAGTTTCACACAATACCTACTGGTGTTATGTTGAAGATTGGTTTAATTATGATTATTTAGAACATCATATACAACATGACTAAAAACGGAACTAACAACAAACAACTAACAACTTTTTGTTTTTTGTTATTTCATAAAATGTCCAAGTGGATTGTGATTTTTCTGTGAGAGTGGCTTAATCTTTTTGACCACTCGGTATAGGATAGCAAAACCCTATATTTTCTGAAGGCTTGAAACGTGATCTATTTAGTTTCTTACAACAACTATGCGAAGATCATTAGTTTGACATAATTTAGAGAGAATTACAGATGTTTCAAAATCGATTTAGCATACAATTTAAGAAAATCGTAAATTGCACGAAAAGTATAATAACTAGGTGTAGGACAACCTTATACCATTCAAAAGACGACATTTTTTTGAATATAACAAATTATTAAGATACAGAGTGTTCCGTTTGAAATAAGCCTATTACTGCACATTGAATGATCTAATAATGAAACTGAAAATTCTGAACACCCTATAAAGAGATATTTAGTACTTAATCGTGGAATACATTCAACTAATGTCCAACTACACATAGATTCAAAAGTTTTGCATCACCTTCTTCGGATGCGAAGGAATTTTTTTGCGCTAACAATTTTTTGTTGGCTTGTTTATCAATGTTTACCATTACAATATGTTTCATATTTTTAGCAATATACAGATGTTTACAGTTTTTTTGTAAGATAACATTTTTAGTGCGATCATTTTAACATTCGAGGCGTTTGATTTTTACGATTTTAAGTGCAAACATGAATCGTCAAGTCATAAGTGAGATTGACCGTGCAAGAATAGTGGCTTTAGTTGAAGAAGGTCATTCTCAAAGGTTCGTGGCAAACAGAGTTGGCGTTTGGCAAAGTGATGTGTCTCGTGTATGGAACCGGTATCTCCAGACCAATTCTCTTCGTGATAGACCTGGAAGCGGTAGAAGGCGTGTTACTAATCAGCGGCAGAACCGCTATATCCACTTAACTATCCGAAGAAACCCGACCATGGCAATACCAGCACTCCAAAGAGATATGAGACATGCGTTGGGAGTTCAGGTATCGATCTCGACATTACGAAGACGAATACTTGCGACAGGTTTGAGGTGTCGCCGACCAATAAGAGTGCCCAGACTACAACCTGAGCACAGAGTTCGCCGACTGCAGTGGGCTCATGAACACGCGGCCTTGCCTGAAGAATTTTGGAATTCGGTTTTTTTTTCCGACGAGACAAGGATTTGTTTGGTACAAGATAGCCATCGAATACATGTGTGGCGAGATCCAACGAGAGCTGCTCAGCTTGCCCATGCTCGCCCCGTGCCGCCCTTCAGGGGAGGAATTGCTATGTTTTGGGCTGGTATCATGTTAAATGATCGCACAGAATTAATTCATGTGGAGAGAACGATGACTGGTGATAGGTCAACATCCTCATGTGAGACTATAGCGCGCAGCTGTTGGCAATTCCTTCGTTTTTATGGACGATAACGCCCGACCTCATCGGACCAGAGCTGTAAATGAGTATCTTGAAACTGAAGCGATCAATCGTTTAAACTGGCCTGCCTATCTCCTCACATGAATCCCATTGAACATGATTGGGACATGCTTGCCAGTGCAGTGGCAGCACGCAGAAGTCCACCCAGGAGTGTACAAGAGCTTGTTCATGTGGCCCAAGAAGAATGGCGAAATATTTCTCAACAGAATATCAATAATTTGGTAAACAGCATGGGCAGGCGACTTCAAGCTTGCATACATTCTAGAGGTGGAAATACTCTTTATTAAAAGTTCTCATGCAGGTTCTCACTTAACCTTTTCTTTAAAAAGAATCAATTTGTATTCAATTTATTTAATTTCTAAGAATACTTTTTATGTTTAAAGCAAGTTTATTATTGGATAATAAAAATTTTTGACAAATTTACACGTTTTTTTTATTGAAACTAATCATTTGATTAATCTCTGATCCATTTATAATGAACACATTTTTTTTTCGGAGATTTAGGGTGATGCAAAACTTTTGAATCTATGTGTATTTAGATGTAAGAGAAAATTTGCTAGAATTTGTTATATCAATAAGTTATTAATTTTTTTCGAAATGCTCACATTTTTATAAAAGTCAGCATAACTCGGAACCCTCTGTATTTAGGTATAGGGAACCATCATGAAGATTGAAGAAGTATCATATTTTTCAGGGGCAATCAGAAAATGCAATAAAATATAGGGTGTTCCATAAGAAATAATATAACTTTGATACGCCACACTTGGAGCACCCTGTATATTTCAAAATATTTTCAAATTATAGTTTAAGTTGGAGTGAAATTTGTGGTATAAAAAGATTTTTCACGAAACTTATATTTTCTTCGAAAAAACTGTGGAGGTGGTGTTCAATTTAATTAATGTAAAGAGATAAACTGGTGTACCTAACTAGAGGAAAAAAGTTATATACGTAAATCTTTAAGAGATATTTACTCTAAAAACGAATGGATTTGTGGATGTAACAAAAAAAATGCTTCATATTGTTTTCCCAGTTTGTACTTTTTGGCGACGATAAAGCTTGGACGGAAATAGGAGTCACGGATCTAAAGCATGTTAATGATGGAATTGAAAAGCTGAAATAATATCGAAATATTCAATTCGAACATACCTCGTATACCAACTTATTATAATAAGAGGAGGGCAGTTGTTAGAAAAATGAATAGGGTGTTAGGTATCCTAGAATACATATGAATGAACTTCTTAATGATCTATATATCTACTACAAGTAAAACCTTGAAATATATATCGTCTTTCAAGGGGGAGAGAAAAACAGTAAGCAGCCTCGGGGTGTCATAGACACTTCAAAAAATCTGCCTTAACGGTCAATTAAAGTCATATTCTTTCTGTGGCCTCCAGTCACAATAAGCCCCTTCATATATATGTATAAAAATAAATAACAAAAACACAGGGCGTTCTAGTTTTCAGAAAAAGAGAAAGGGTCCGGTCTTTTTCTATCTACTACGGTGGGCTGGTAGCCTTTTCATCTAATAGACGTCAACGATAAATGGAATGAAATTTATGAGGTTTTCTCAACAGCAATTGTTAACAAATCTGAAGTCGCAATGTAAACTCTGTCACCGAATATATATTTCGGGTCGAATTTATAGTTTGGATGGTTCTTTGTGGATGTGTTGCAATGTTTGTTTGGGTTATTGGGAAGATGCCATCCACCTGGTATTCGTTTTTTAAGTCGAATCACACGGTTCTTTTGCCTAAATCTTTATGAAGTGATGCTAAGCTTATAATATAAAGTTTAAGTTTGTGATTTGTTGTGTCATAAATAGAATAATTATTGAATGGGTTAGGAGAGGAATGATTTTAGTTGAGTTTTTAGGTGATGTTTAATTTTAATTTTATTTCCTTGAGTTGATGTTCTGAGCAGGCTATTGAATTACGACGATTCCTCATACCAAGAAACCTTCCATATGGTCTTGTGAATTTTTTCCCCTAACAATTGTCTTTTGGGAGTGAGTACCTCAGGACCATTCGCACCGTTTATACTTAAACGTTAAGTGTCACTCAAATCCACTAAGTGTCACTTAGTCGTTCGCACCGTATTTAAAGGCACCCTTAACGCGACGTTAAGGAATATCCACGGCTTAAAGTTCCACTTAACCTCGAAATACTAATTTTGAAGTTGATTTATGACAGTTTAGAACTGAGTAAATTGTGCTATTATGGTAGATGGTAGATCTTTGTATTTGTAATTTGTCTTATCGGAATGGAAATGTTAGAAGAAGATGACGATTTAGAAATAATTGATATAATTGAAGACGGCATACCCAGACAGTTTATATGAGGAACGATTATTTTAATACATTCGATCCTTGGACGATTTTTCTTAGACTTAGAATGACGAAGGAAACTGCTCTCAATTTTCTTGGAGAAATTGAAATTGTTTATTTTCCATGACATTTTTATACTTGCTAAGAATATCTAATATGATTTATTCCACGAGATCGTTTTTCTACGCTCATATTTAAACTACTAAAATGACTCGGAAGAAAAAATACTTATCAAAACGTCAAAACCAAAGATGACACCAACTTGTGACACCAACTAATATCAAACGCATCGATCAAACTGGATCAAACTGCCGTTAATTGGTTAATTCCTGAAAAAATCAGTAACTGTACAGCAAGAGTTTGGCCTCATGGCGGAGGCGTTAACATGGGAATCTCCATAAGAAAATCATCAAAAAAGCTAAGGTCTGAAAATGTCGGAAAATTTACTCGAAAGCACGCGCTCATACAGGGTTGATAAAAAGTACCATTTTCTTTTACGGGGAGGATGAAAAGTAACATAAGGGTCTTATACAGGGTGAGGCTCGAAAATACTGGGGTGGATGAAAAGTAGCTTGAAAATACGGGGTAGATCAAAAGTAACATGAGCGTCTTATAGAAGGTGGATTAAAAGTATCTTAAGCTTAACGAGTGGTGTGGGGAAAGTGAAGTGGAAAAGTCTTTTCCAAGAAAAGATTTAAAAATTGCGACGTTGTCAAATGGAACCTCCCACTTAGTTAAGAAAGGTACGGCGCGAACGAAGTTCCACTTAAATTATAAGTGTCACTTAGTTAAGTATGACTTTTTAGGATAATCGGTGCGAATGGCCCAACATAAAACAGACAGGAAGAAGTCTTGTCATTCATTAGCTGTATAAGAAAATGCGACGGAAGTCGCCATTTGCAACACCCTAATTATGACTCATAAGTATAAGTGAAGTTGACGTTGACTGACGTGGATTATTTATGTAGTTTTTTTGGTAAAAATAAGTTTAAACGAAAGTATTATCAGAAGTATTATTCTATATTCGTATTTTCATTGCTCCTAAAACATAATACACATAGATTCAAAGGTTTTGCATCACCTTCTTCGGATGCGAAGGAATTTTTTTGCGCTAACATTTTTTTGTTGACTTGTTTATCAATGTTTACCATTTCAATATGTACCATTTTTTTCACAATATACAGATGTTTACAGTTTTTTTTGTAAGATAACATTTTTAGTGCGATCATTTTAACATTCAAGACATTTGATTTTTACGATTTTAAGTGCAAACATGAATCGTCAAGTCATAAGAGAGATTGACCGTGCAAGAATAGTGGCTTTAGTTGAAAAAGGTCATTCTCAAAGGTTCGTGGCAAACAGAGTTGGCGTTTGGCAAAGTGATGTGTCTCGTGTATGGAACCGGTATCTCCAGACCAATTCTCTTCGTGATAGACCTAGATGCGGTAGAAGGCGTGTTACTAATCAGCGGCAGAACCGCTATATCCACTTAACTATCCGAAGAAACCCGACCATGGCAATACCAGCACTCCAAAGAGATATGAGACATGCGTTGGAAGTTCAAGTATCGATCTCGACATTACGAAGACGAATACTTGCGACAGGTTTGAGGTGTCGCCGACCAATAAGAGTTCCCAGACTACAACCTGAGCACAGAGTTTGCCGACTACAGTGGGCTTAAGAACACGCGGTCTTGCCTGAAGAATTTTGGAATTCGGTGTTTTTTCCGACGAGACAAGGATTTGTTTGGTACAAGATAGTCATCGAATACGTGTGTGGCGGGATCCAACGAGAGTTGCTCAGCTTGCCCATGCTCGCCCCGTGCCGCCCTTCAGAGGAGGAAGTGCTATGTTTTGGGCTGGTATCATGTTAAATGATCGCACAGAATTAATTCATGTGGAGGGAACGATGTCTGGTGATAGGTATCTCAGAGAGATTCTACATCCTCACGTGAGACTATGGCGCGCAGCTGTTGGCAAATCCTTCGTTTTTATGGACGATAACGCCCGACCTCATCGGACCAGAGCTGTAAATGAGTATCTTGAGACTGAAGGGATCAATAGTTTGAACTAGCCTGCCCTATCTCCTGACATGAATCCCATAGAACATGCTTGGGACATGCTTGCCAGGGCAGTGGCAGTACGCAGAAATCCACCCAGTAGTGAACAAGAGCTTGTTCATGCGGCCATAGAAGAATGGAGAAATATTCCTCAACAGAATATCAATAATTTGGTAAACAGCATGGGCAGGCGACTTCAAGCTTGCATAAATTCTAGAAGTGGAAATACTCTTCATCAAAAGTTCTCATGCAGGTTCTCACTTAACCTTTTCTTTAAAAAGAATCAATTTGTATTTAATTTATTTAATTCCTAAGAATATTTTTTATATTCAAAGCAAGTTTATGATTGGATAATAAAAATTTTTGACAAATATACACGTTTTTTTTTATTGAAACTAATTATTTGATTAATCTCTGATCCATTTATAATGAACACATTTTTTTTCGGAGATTTAGGGTGATGCGAAACTTTTGAATCTATGTGTATATTTAATACATCTCAATAAGCTACAATTTTAAAATGAAATTTTATATATCCCATACCCTATACATATACCTACAAACAGTACGCCACTGTCAAAACGGAACCGACTATTTGCCATTTGCAACCTCCTATTTGAACGCAAACTTATTTGGTAAATGCTCCTTCCTGTCTGTTTTATGTTCTAAGGTAAGTACTGATCTTTCAGTTCAATATTCATAGTTTTGTGGTATTTACATGTTGAAACTGCGTTTCATTGAATTATTTGACGGTGAAAGAATGCATTTATTGAAAAACTGAGCTGTTCAGTCTATTTCTCGTCCCACGAAACCCCATTTTGCAAGTTTTGCTTGAAAAATTCGATTTAAATACTTTGTTCTGGGTTCTCATGTCATATTCTATTTAGTTTTCATTCACAAAGTCTGTCTGACAAGCAACTGACTTACTCAGCATGTCTAAACACAAGGAGGTCTGTTCTCACAAGCATCAGAGACAGTCTTTGACAATCCAGACTCGGCGCAATGACCCTAAAGCGTTCTCGGGAAAACGTTCCTGAGATACAAGTTCCTCGGTGACAAACAAGTTCTTGAAAAATTTCCCAATGCTACAGCTCCTTGAAAACATATAGTTTAGTGCATACAGTTTCCTGGGATACAATTTCCCGAAGCTACAGTTTCCTGCACACAGTTTCCTGGAATTAAATTTCCTGAGGATACAGTTCCTTGGAGTACATCAGTCCTTTGGCTGACGAACGTTCCCAAAGAGATTTCTCAAAGTTTGAATATGTAAAGTACATCTTCATAAACAAATGTATTAGTGCTAAGTATTTTTTTTATATTCTTATTGTTCACTAACATATATATCTTTTGAAAATACTGTTCTGAACTAAAATATCAGTTCAATATATGTTTTTTTGATTCATTCCTTTCTTATTCAACGTCAGTCTACTTCTGTAACTTTGGCTAATCACCCTAGTGCTCTAAAGTGCATCATAGTAGTCTAAAGTTCTTCGCTGCAGGCTGTACGAGCCCCACGACAGTTTCTCCCAGTGGTCACTTATCCACTAACCGCGTTCCACTACGCTGCTCAATTGAAAATCATAATTTCTTCCAATAAAAAACAAACAGGTGAAATTTTCCTTTCCAACGTCTTTAAAAATATTTTTTTTTGGCAATATAAGCTGTCAATCCCAACTCTTTTTGTATAAAAAACCCTTTTTTACAGTAATTCCTTTTTTATGTAATGTGTAAATCCTGTAACATCTTTGAATAGACCATTTTCTATCCATTCGACACTTATGAAATACACCAAAGTTCACGTACAACTGTAATTCTCGATCGTAATAAAGAGAGCTTACGATTAGGCATAATAATAATCTCCAAGTTGTTCGGCCACCCACAACTCTCATTTAAATGGAGAATAACCAATCTATATCGATAGCTTGCGACGAATAATCAAAGCGACGTTGCCAAACTGCAAACTACGTTACTTTTGCGATAATAGTAACTAGCAGTAAAAATTAATGATAAAAGTGATAAAATAATAAAATATTTTTTTTCAGTTATGGATGAATTATTTAGGTAGGGGATAGCTCAAGGATTGTTTTCTATATCATGCCACTTGAGATTACTTTTTCAGTTTTCTACGACCAATACGTTTTCAATCTCATTACATTGGCGCTTAACGTCAATTAATAAATATGGTTTCATGGCGCCCAACGTGGGGCCCAACTGTTGCATTGGCGCCCAAAGCCCATTTTTTTGTTATTCAACATCCTGATTTCATTTGCGAAATTGAGCAACTTTTGTTTCATTGGCGAATAATTTAAATAAACAGTGTTCCATACGTCAGGTTAATGGTTAGAATAATGGCAATGAAAAGCTGCAAAATGAACTTAATACATATTCTAAATAACACAATTCTTGACTATGATGAATTAGAAGAGCTTTAGACTTCTGGCATAATGTACCAGGATTGGTTCATTCAAAGGCTTTTGTACATCCTTCGAAGAATGTCTCCAAACAAATGTTAGACTACAGCAGGCATGACCTACGTTGTCTAACAGGCCTTTTAACAGGCCACTGTCATCTGAATCATCATATGCTGAAACTTGGACTGTCCGAAGATCCGACTTGCGTGTTTGTCTGGAAGACGATGAAACAGCTGAGCATATAATTTGAACAATCAACTGACGTTTATTTTCGCACATAAAAGTATAATGTATATATTTTGTATTGTATGACAGGATCGCCATGTAGATATTGTATGCTAGGTCTTCATGGGTTAATGGATGTCCAGTTCCTTTGGGAGCGGCTCAAATTAGCGTATGAAAACTACATGATTCACTGGGATGATGTTATATTGAATAACTTAACTAATTACACTAATTATAACAAGGGGATACATATGAATATAATTGAATATCTTTGAATGTATGTTAATATATCTATCATACATCTGAATGACCACTTGTGAACTTCATCAGCATATACTTCGCTAGGTCAAATATCCTTTTTACATGATCTCTTCTCATGTTCATGACCTTTTTCGTGTCTATTAAGTATTCTACAACTATAAAATAATAGATAACTGCATTTTTTTTTAAATCAACATAATTACATTGAATTATTTGATAAACAGTTTCATTGAATTATTTAATTATAAACAATTTCAATTAATTCTATTTTTGGTTTTATGTAATGCCAGAAGACATCAAAATTTTCTTGAGTTACCTTGCTATACAGTTTTTTGACAGGGGGATTTCAATAGTAGTTCACCCAACTAGTGCGGAAGGTGATACTTTTTCGCAAGCTATTGGAAATGGCCGCTTCAGCGGAGCTCGGCCATGAATCGCGTGCGGAAAAGTCACTTTACGCACGTGTTTGGTACACTATTTTTTCCACTAGCATGCGAAAAAGAACCCAAAAGTTAACTTATAGTCACATTTATTATTAAATACATATCAACAAATTAGTTATTATTATTTGACATTCATTCGATGAGGTTTATACCAGAGCCATTGAAGAATTATTAAAAAATACGTTACGTACAAACACTTAACAAATATACTTTGACTATTTCCGCACTAAAAATAGTGCGAAAAAGTACTTTACAGGGACTTTTCCGCCCACTAGTGGAAAAAATTAATTCTCTATATTTTCTTGAATATACGAAAAAACTTAAATCTGACAACATAGCTTGATTCGAAATCATAGAGTGTCGCCAGTCCTCGGTTTTTTGAAAAACATTCTCGAAGGCTTAGTCCTCCCCACGGTGTTGATGGCAATGATAAACAAGGTATTATCCAAAACCTTCAGGTATCCGAT
>CAJUYI010001602.1:23020-49053 GCA_910591695.1 Galerucella pusilla
ACCACTTTGTATACGTGTTTGACGGATTTTAATGATTTATTACTATACTCGATAGTCGAAATTCTGTAAAGTGAGTCAGAGCTATCTAATCAACACTTTGGTTAAAGCGCAGTTGCCATATAGAACATTTTCTATTTATTTTTTATTTAGGACTATTAAGAGCCCTTCAAAAATGATGCGCTCATGAAGTTCGCTTCTGCAACTGATTTTATGGACAGTAAGAGCGATGAGTCACTGTACAGAATTTCGACCTACGACTATATCAACCAATTTCAAATCGAGTATAGTTACGTTCAAAAAAATTGTGATATTTGACATTTATGAAGTAGGTACCCTATTTATTTGCTAATATCTTCATAGTTTCACCAGATCTTTTAATGGACGATGGGACTCCTTGTATTTCGAATTTAATAAAAAAAAATCAATAGGCAGCAGATTGGAAATCCAAATCTATTCCAAAACCAAAAAACTATCTCCATCTGTTACACCGACCGCGCGATATCTCTTTATTTATCTATCAGAACACACAAAACATCCTTCTCTCTGCAAGCAAAACATTTTAATAATGCAAAACACTCCTATCTTCCATCTAGATATAGCTTGACCAATCTAAGGACACAATTCCAAAGTTTATGTTAGTGTTATTGCTTGATCCTGTCAAAAACAGGCTGCCGCCTTCTGATCTACATATAAGGATTACACCAATAAAACTTATTTGTGGATGGAAAACCGAATTGAGTCATGGAGAAAAAGCTTTGCGTATATATACGAGTTGCGGTCAACTTGGTATAATTTTCTCGTATAAAACAGAGGGGATCTAATACGCCGAGGACCTTATCTTAGGATATTATTCTAAACGGTTGGATGTGCAGTTTTATAGTTCGGTGCAATCTTGGTGTTGTGATTTATTCAGAATATCGGGTGTATTGGGTATAGGTAGGTATCTGATTCGGTAGAACGACTGGTTTTACTTCCTTTTTTTTTAAATGCTGGGAGGAATATACGGTTGATCTGATATAGGTAGGTATTTGTAATTATGTTGGAAATTGTTGTAGGAAGAATGATTTTGTAGATATCTCGATCTTGTTTCTAACAGTAATCTTCAATTCAAAATAATCCAACTATGAAGCTAAACAGTGAAATTTCCATTTGACATTACTCCCACTAGAAACAAAAATGCCATAAAACCTTAAAATTTGTAAGTTTCTGGTTGGTTTTACTACCGACGAGATTTAGCGCGGTCCTTGTAACGACTACGACAAATTTTACGGAAAATCTCCAGAACGTCGGGTAATTACCGGGATGTAAATTGGAACGTATAATAAACTGAGAATAATCCGGGCCTTATCACAGCAGAAGTTCCAAACGACCTCGTTTAGGTTGATGGTACAAGGAGTTCATCATAAGCACTCAGATACATTTTCTAAATGAGGAAAATCATTGTTACACAGAGAAAATTTTCTATGACAAAATACACGGATGAAAGGAAGAATAGCTTTCTCAGGATGCACATTTAGCAAGGTTAATACGAGAACTGAAAAAAATAAGGTTCTACACTTATTTATGGGCATATTAGTGATCCTTGGAAAAAGTAGAAACTTATATTTTGGATATTGAAATTTTTTGTTATGGAATAGGTATTTTCAAAATATAGAGGGTGGATTTTGAGACATAATACTTCGAGTAAAAAGATATTTGAGATGCTAAATATCCTGTTTTCAAATAAAATTACATCTTTTTACACTTTTTTGTGTGCAGATTAGTGATCTAAGGGATCAAATTAGTGGGATTTGATATTTTGAAAAAGTGGAAGCGTATATTTTAGATTTTGAAAATTATTGCTATGAAATGAGTATTCTCAAAAAATAGATGGGGAATTTAGATATATAATACTTAAAAAATAATATTGAGATGCTAAAAATCCTGTTTTCATAAGTAATTACATTTTTTTACACTTTTTTTTTGGGCAGAAGTGATCTAAGAGGTCGAATTAGTGGGATTTGATATTTTGAAAAAAAGGGAAAGCCTATATATTGGATATTGAAGATTTTTGCTCATGAAATGAATATTCTCAAAAAATAGAATTTTTAGACATAATACTTAAAAAAAAGTTCTTTTCAATGCTAAAAATCCTCTTTTCATAGAAAATTACAATTTTTAACAATTTTTTGTGGGCAGATAAGTGATCTACGGGGTCAAATTAGTAGGATTTGATATTTTGAAAAAAGGGGAAGCGTATATTTTGGATTTTATAAATGTTTGCCCATGAAATGAGTATTTTCAAAATTAAGAGAGGGCATTTTGACACATCACATTCGGAAAAGTTATATTTAAGGAGCTAAAAATCTTGTTTCCATAGAAAATCACAATTTTTACACTTTTTAGTGGGCAGATTAGTGATCTAAGGGATCAAATTAGTGGGATCTGATGTTTTGAAAAAAGGGGAAGCGTATATTTTGGATTTTGAAAATTTTTGCTCATCAAATGAGTATTCTCAAAAAATAGAGGGGGGCTTTTGAGACATAATACTTGATAAAAAAAATTTAAGATGCTAAAAATCCTGTTTTCATTTTTTGAGGGCAGATTAGTGATCTTTGAGGTCGATAGAGTTGGATATGATATTTTGAAAAAAGTGGAAGGGTATATTTCGGATATTGAAGATTTTTTCTTATGAAATGAATATTCTCAAAAAATAGAGGTGAAATTTTGAGACAGTTATTTTAAATGCTAAAAATCCTCTTTTCATAAAAAATTACAATTTTCAACACTTGTTTATGATCAGATTAGTCATCTAAGGGGTCAAATTAGTGGGATTTGATATATTGGAAACTAAAGATTTTTTTCTAAATCGTGTTAAAAACGTCAAATAAAATTGAGGGCACGTATAAACCTTGTCAGTTGAATTGACATTAGTGAAATGTTCCGTAGCTGATTATTGTGAATATCCCAAATTTTTTGAGTGTAAACTTGAAGTCGCATCTTCACGATAATTTGCGTATACTTCCTATCTCCGCAGCGATCTTCCGAGGGGTTGTCGTGTTCTTTTCACACCATTTCAGAGCGCCCGCCATGTTTTATCCTCCCAGCTGGTTCTTCTAATGTTCCTCGCCGACTAATTATCATTAAACTATCTAAATGCTAATTAATGATGGCTATATTCGCGCTGGATTGCGCCCTGCGGACGGAATGCTAATGAACTTCCCTTTCTTTTCGACTCCCGTTCAACGCTTTCCATGGGGATGGAGGGTGAGATCGCTGGGATAGCTCCACGTCAAACTGTCGACACTATTTTTTCGTTTACTCGTAAAGGAATCGCGGAAAAAACAAAGTTTTTGTCGAGTATTCGGAGTGAATTTTTGGAAAATGCTGCTTTTATTTAATATACAGTTAGTAGAATTTGAATTTTCATTGTTTTAATTCCAAATTAACGATGGTTTTTTGACAAATTTATGGAAAATATGAATGAGTTTCCAGTAATTGTTCTTGATGGCTTTCTTGTTGTACGAGTATTTTCAAGGTTTAAGGTTCTATGGCAATTAAATTGAGACAGTGGACAACAAATGTCTATAAATCTAAAAGAAATGCATTAGTTTTGTAAGAAAATATTGGCTACAGTTGGCAGTTGGCACAGAGGAATTGAAAAGTTATTAAAGTGTAAAGCTATATTAGTCCAGGGTATTTAGAACAAAATCACCCGAATAGAGGAAATTTTGTAGCACAACTGATATCGAGATGCGGTTTTCCCAGAAAAGACTAGGAAAAATGGAGGTGCACGGGGGTTGCTTAGTGGGGGTGCGCGGGGGTGAATGGGGGGAGGAATGGCAGCGTGCAAGAAAATCGCTCCAAACTCGTTACTCGGGGATTTCAGGGATGCTGGAATCAATTCTGGCATTGGAATGATCCGTAGGCGCTCAGGGCGCCTCTGCAGGGGTATCCGGGGGTCATTCTGGGGGGGAAATCGCATAGTTCATGTAAATAGCTCAAAAATTGTTACTTAGAGGTTTTCGAGGATGCCCAACTCGATTCTGGCATCAGAATTAAACGGGAGCGCTCACGGGTGCCTCTGCAGTGTATCTGGGGGACGTTCTGGGGGAAAACTTGCATAGTCCATGGGAAGCGGAAGGAACCATGCAATTTTCCCCCAAAATGACTACCAAGATACCCCTGCAGAGGCGCCCCTGAGCGCCCCCGGGTAATTCTAATGCCAGAATCGAGTTGGGCATCCTCGAAACCCCCGAGTCACGGTTTTTGAGCCATTTACATGAACTATGCAATTTCTTCATCAATTCACCCCCCGCGCACCTCCACAGAGCCACCCCCGTGCACCCCTGGGTAATTCTAATGTCCAAGTAACGATTTTCGAGTGATTTTTCCAACTTTCTAATCGTTCCCCTAAGGGTGCAAGTAATTATACAATTGAAAAATGCATTTTCCGGCCTAGAAGGCTTTTTTCAAAAAAGTGCTAACCCACATTTTTCCCAGTCTTTTCTGGGACCTTGCTGAAGACAATGCAAAAAATCTCGATATCAGTTGTGCTCCAAAATTTCCTCTATTTTTCCTAAATGCCCTGGTGTATATGGCAGAGGGAAGTTTTCTTGATACAAAACTTCAAGTGAAGCTGAAATTTCCGTAAATAACACTCATTGCAAAACATTGACAGCTGATTTCTCATGATATTTCATCTAGACATAGTCGACACATACTGTTTTAGATAAATATACTAATATAATAGCATTTGAGAACATATATTTCCCAGCACAGCAAAAGTACAATCGAATTGAATTTTTCTAGGCAACTCTTAAGAAAAAAGAGGAATTTTCATTCGACTTTCTATCAATTGTCACTCTATTTTCATTTTTTAATGGTTTTCAGTGGATGTTTCAGGAATATACACATTTTTTTGCAATAACAAAAAATCTGTATCATTTTAACTGAATTTTGCATTAAACTTCATCTCCACTTCTTGTTTGTACTATTTTATTTGATGTTTTCTTATATAATATAAACAAAAATGTGCTAAAACAACGCCAGTGACGAAAAGTCAAAGTTTAGTATGCAAAACTTGTCGTGGGTGCCGTCTGCTATTCATCGCTGTACGTCCGAAACCGCCTCCAACTCATTTGTGACTCCTGGAGGGTCATAATCCTTCACAGCCGCCGCTCGATGACTTTAACATCATCGCGGACAGTGATACTTTTAATAAAGTCTCAGCATACAAATGGATTTTTTTGTGCTCAGAATTATAATTTTGTCAAAATGATACACAAACCTTCCAGAACTTCTACTTTCAGTTCAGTCATATTTTATTATTTTCAAAACTACTCAACTTCAAAAAAAACAAATTGAAATACAAGACGTTATTGTAAGCATTGCACAAAACTTTAACAAACCTTCCACCCGCAAATCCCTTAACATAACGCCTGCGACAGCAAGTGGCATTTACTACCCTCAACCTGCGATATTTGGGCACTACACTTTGCCGCAAACAATAAGCAAGGGATTACCGGCGAATTTGGTATGGAGTTATTGGATATTGTGAGAGAGGGAAGTGGGTTAGGGAAATGTATACGAAACGTATATACGATATTATACAAACTGATGGACGTGGGAAATGTCGGTAAAGAATATATTTATTTAGCACTGCAGTACACATGAGATTTGAAACAGTCGGGATTACATTTTGGGGTCGATTTCGAATGGATGGAAAATGTTAAGAATAAAATATCAGCACACGTATACCAATTTTGCCAGGAAAATTTGATTTTAGATCGAAAAAAGCTGCATCGATCTATCTACAGCTTAGGAATAACACCGGTCAACACAAATTTTGGGTCTGACTGCTACATGTTGAATTTTGGTTTCTCTTACGATAGAAATGAAAAAAAAATTTTTGTTTGATTAAAGTTTGCTTTTGTTGAAACTAGAGAGATTTTTCAATTTTTCATAATTTTTCCACACTTGCACTGTAAATTATAATTAGAAAACATTTTTTCGGATACAAGAGTCTTTTTTATTGAAGATTCGTGATAAACAATAACATATAGATGTAAAATAACAAGAAATTATTGTCTTAAAGTGGATATTCTTCGTATTCAATTAAATTAAGTTATACTTATTGCTGTAAATCAGTTCAAAGCAAACTTCACGAACTATATATGAATATTGAAGTGTTTTTCAATGTCTAGAATCTGAATTTAAGCATGAGAACAGAAACCCAAGAAAAAATATTTTTTTCGTTGACTGGTGTAATTGATCCATATATAGCTCTGGATAATGAGTTTTATTCTGGTTTTCTCCTAAATTAGTTGATATGAAGATATCTCAAGGTATGTATGTATGAATGTATTTTAGATTGATATTCACAGGGACCTAAAAGATCTATTCTGCCCACTTACTTCCACTTAGTTTCTGAGAAGAGTCTCAGTATAAGACTTAATAGATCTTTCCAATGGTCAGATCTCCTCTTTTTCTTGGCTCTACCAATTTCTTCCAATATTACATTCAAGGCTGATTCCACAAAAGGGTTCAGGCCCCCAGAAAGGTATTTCAGCCCCCCTCTTTACTAGTTCATCTGCTATTTCATTTCCTTCTATTCCAGTGTTTCCTGGAATCCTTAGTAAGGTATTGTTCTTCCCAGTTCATTGAGTTTGTCTAGGCATTCCCACACCATTTTAGAATTTATTACACAAGAGCTCAGTGCTTTAATGGCTGCTTGACTATCCGATATTATAATAATCCTTTGTCTTCTGTATCCATTATCAATATTGAGCTGGGCGCACTTTCTTATGGCGCGGATTTCCGCTTGAAAGATATTTGGGGTACAAGCTTTCAGAGTGTTTGGCTCTTGGCTCGAACACTCCTATCCCAGTTCCTTCTATTGCTTTTGAGCCGTCTGTGTACTATTGAATGGCATTCTTTCCAAGTCTGGTAATGGTATTTGAAACCCATTCCTTCTTGTTGTTTTCATCACACCGTCTTGTGGCATGTCCCAGGTTATCTGATTTCTGAGAAGTGGTGGTTTTTTTTCTTAATGATTCCCTCTCTACTTAGTCTGTATCTTGTTCTTTCCGCAACACTGATGGTCACTACCAACTCTGGATAATGAGTTTTATTGATTTGAAGATATTTCAAGATAGCAAAGGAAATAATCTAAAAGTATTGAACTCTGGAAAGTGTATGCCTTTTGTCAGCACTTTCATTGATGCTTCATCTTTTATTATTAAGCTCTTTAAATATTATATGCACCAAATCCCATTGAATATGATGCCTTTCTGCCCAAGCATGCTTAAGATATTCTCCATAGATACCAGATATATTTCTCTTCCCTCAATTTCTTTTCATATAATACCACGAGAGTGAAAAATTTGTCGGCAAAATTTTTCGATTGTCATGAAAGTTTGCTGCTTGGCAATTTTGCGAATGACATTTTTAACAAAACCAAGAGCCGTCAGTCGAGTGGTTTTGGATTAAATGTCATGAGCAAAATTACCTAAAAGCAACAAACTTGAATACGACAAGAGAAAAATTTTACCTTACAAAATTTTTAATTGAGTGGTATTCGACATGACTATTTCACGAGAGAACAACTAAAAAATCATATGTTTAAACGTTTTATTTATTGCAAACTTCAATTTTACAAAGCCAAAAAAATAATAACATTATGAAAAAAAAATTACTTATTTATGTAAAAATTACAATTATTATAATTGTACGTTGTAGCATTATTTTGGGGATTGTTTCGCATCATAACCTGTGATAAATATAACTTAGAAACTGAGGATTCCTTTCCTTTATTTTTATTTTCTCGAAGGCTCTCTATAAGTTGGAAATGGTGTTCTTCATTTAATTGTAAATATGGTTTCAAAGTATGGGCAGAAGAATGTCCTGTAAGCTTAACTACTTCTTGTTCACCAACTCCTTCTTTTGCTAATGCAGATATTGCAGAAGCCCTTTGTGAATGATTGGTTTTTTTTATTTTTTTTGTGTCTATACCAATTGATTCTACCGATATTATCGTCCACTTTGAAATTGTATTAATTTCCAATGGTGAATTTTTGTACCATATTCCTTTCTCCCAATTTGGATGTACTGTTAAAAATAATCTTGTTGTTGTTAGATAAGGATTGGATTCTCTTTTTTCAATAATTTTCAAAAATAAACGAACGGGATACAAATTGTTGTTAGCATTATTTCTTACCAGCCACTTACTGCCGGATAAAGCTTTAGATCCTCCTTGTGTCGTTTTGGAAAAGATTGGATTATATTCTACCCTGCCAGTAAAATTACCTTTATTATCATATTCTTTCTTAAAGTAGTTAATATCACAATTAGCAGCTTCATTTCCACGCCATGCTAATTCGAACGAACATAAATGAAAAAACTTTTTTTGTAACTCATCAGGATTATATTCAGAATAGCTTTCTACCATTTCCATTAATTCTTCTTTGGTAAACGCGTTAGAACTTCTTTTTCTGGTTTCAGGTTCAGCCTGAAGCTTTTTACGTTTTGTATCCCTGGCCAATATAGCAAATTTATAGGTAATATCTTTAAATGGATCAATTTTGATGTTAAGTTCTAGAAAATATTTTTCCTGAACCATTTGACCAGTCGTATTCCAAAGTGTTTTCACACTAGCTTCAGTATAATCAGTTCCATCTCTTTTTTTCATGTTAAAACCATAATCTTAAAGAATCTTTGCTATAACTTGTTCAGAAGTATCCTTTTCTAACGAATAATTACGTACGTCCAGAAACATTCTAAACTGTTCCCACGCAGACTTTTTTGTCTTCATTGTATTTCGCGGTATACTTTGCTTAATTGTACTCTCTATTTCATTTATTGAATTATTTCCAAATCTTGTATTATTCATGTTAATAATACTTATTAAAATTTTTGGAACAGTTTTAATAATTTTTAGACAGTTAAATAAATAAATAAACAACTTAGTTTCCTTAGAAGCCACTAACAAAGATTTTATATTGAATTTTATCACGGAGTGATAGAATTTTATACACATAGATTTGATATATTAAACGTCAAAAAATTGCCACTTCAAAACCTTCAAATTTTGTCAGTTATCAATTTACTCTAGTGAAATAGTCATGGTAATACTTACACTGTAAAAAAGAGAGCAGAAACAATTTCTTCAACAGACCGGAAATAATTTCAAAGCTTCCTAACAGTAATAACCGTAAATAAAATTGAAAAACCCCTCCAATTTTATCGTAATTTAATATCCCGAAAAAACAACCACAAAATTCCAAATGAGTCTCTCTTAAATATTGATCACTTTATGATGATCCTTCAATTATTTTCATTTAGGAAATGATATCGAATACTTGGAAGCCCTAACAACGTCCCCTTGTCACTTTCTATTTAAAAAAAGGTCTCGTTGCTTTGATACAATTAGCCAATAATCCCCGTAGCTAAATCCCTATTTATTCCTCTCCATATAACTGACAGAGGGGTAACAAGGGACCCATCTCCGTTATAACGTTATCAAGAATAAAATATACACTTTTAAAAAGCTGCTCGGGTCGTTTCCAATTTGACATTCGCAAAAGCTTTGAGTAATTGCTGATAGAAAATTTATGTTTGGAGGGGTGTAGATACCAAAATAAATCCGGGATTTTTCGTTAAAAATTGATAATTGAGAAATTTGCCGTTTATTTCTTTAAATGTCAAGTCTAACTAATAAATTTGTGTCAGCGTGTTACTTTTTAAAGAGACCGTGAGAAAAGTTGGCTTAAATAGTTTAACTTTTTTAGTACCTGGGAAATTGGTGAAAATATTTCGAGATTCAAAAACATGACAAGATAGACGACGCAATATTTTAAGATACAAGATACACTCGTACTGGGGTTGACACTCTTGGGGATCTCGCAATTTCGCACTAAAAATCCAAAAAGCCGTTTTTAGCAGATTCTAAACGGAAAATTGACCTAATTTCACATTCACGTCTAGAGTCAGCTCTCAATTCCGTAACTCCTGGCGCTCTTAGACTATGAGCCCATGGGAAAAAAAAAAAATGTCGCGATTTGCGATTTGCGATCATTCGCATGATAGTGTATCATGCCACCATCGGTTCCAGCACTATTGCTTTCATTTTCTCTTGTGCAGAAAAGCGCAGTGGAGAACTGAACATTCTATTTTTCACCCCCCGAAACCGTGATATGAAACTGTACGCCATTTGTTAAATTTGATAGTAGAATCATAGATCGGTCCAGACTCTATGACGTTCAAAAATAATCGCGAGGAAAATCTAGGAGAATTTTCAAAAACTCTCATTTTCTACCCTCTAAAAATGTGATTTGAAATATATACTCAGCTCTGCAGGCCTAGAAGGCCCATGGCTTTGTTGACTTCCTTTCTCCATTCTTTCCTGTTCTCTGCTTTTCTTTTCCAGTTGGTTATTTTTAGTGATCTAAGGTCTTTTAACACCTCTTCCATCCATCTTGCTTTGGGTCGTCCTCTTTTCCTCTTTCCTCCTATCCCGCTTTCTACTATTTTTTGGAGTACCCTTTCATTTTTCATTCTCTGTATGTGGCCAATCCATCTCAATCTATTTCCCTTTGCAGTACCTATAATGTCTGGTTGACCAAATAGTTCTCTCAGTTCTTTATTGCTTCTTCTCTGCCATATGTCGTCTATTTTCTTCCCTCTAAAAATTTTGCGAAGAAATTTCCTTTCCCAAATCGCTAGCATATTTTGTTCATTTTTACCCAGTGTCCAAGTTTCGCTTCCGAATAGCACTATAGGTCTTAGTACCGTTTTATATATTCTTATTTTGGCACTTCTAGCTAGCACTTTACTGTTTAATATATTTTTTAGCTTATATAAACATTTGTTTCCTTTGTTTAATCTGTTCTGGATCTCTTTTCTTTGGTCAGGCTTTTTGGCTAACTCTGCTCCTAAATAGGTAAATGTATCCACTTCTTTAAAACTATATGTTTTGTTTTTTAACGTTGTTATTACCAATTTCCCATTATTCCTTCCCTCAGTATTTGTCCATTTCATGTACTTAGTTTTCTCCTCATTTATTTCCAATCCTATTTCTAATGCTATTTGCTCGAGTCGTACAATAACTTCTTGTAGTTCTTGCTTGCTTCTTGTAATTATCGCAATGTCGTAGATTATACAACATATAAATAAAGATTTGACAGTAGTGCCGTACAAAAAAAGGTGTGTGAAAAGCCGTGGTAAATTGTTTATTTCCCGAGATTTTCCCACTCAAAAAAGGTCATCTGAAACTGTAGGGCATCTACCTAGTGCAATAGGTTCCTTTTAGAATGAAATACTAATAAAAATAATGTACAAAAATAATAGTGTGGAAAGCACGAAAAAAACATAATTCCAAAAATGTATCTCTACGTTTTCAACAATTTTCCTAGATTTTCCTCGCGATTATTTTTGAACGTCATAGAGTCTGGACCGATCTCCTATGATTCTACTATCAAATGTAACAAACGGCGTACAGTTTCATCGCGGTTCCAGGGGATGAAAAATAAAATCTTCAGTTTTCCACTGCACTTTCCTGCACGAGAGAAAATGAACGCCCTAGTGCTGGAACCGATGGTGGCATGATAAACTATCGTTCTGAATGGGTTTGCTGCTGTTTCAAATTGCGACACTTTTTCCCCATGGGCTCATAGTCTATCTGTAGATCTTTCAGACTTTTTATTCACTCCCCAACTATCAAAGTTGTTTATAACAATTTTTTAAGAGAGTTTGGTAGCATTCATAAATCAGGTATAAATACATTGTAAAACCCTTAACCTTCAACAGCTTATGAAATAATTTTATCAAATATCTTGGTGAGTGAAAATTGGTTAGTACTGTCAGAAAGATAAGATACAGAAGACAAAGGATCATCATAATGTCGCACAGTCAAGCTGCCCTTAAAGCGCTGAGCTCTTGTGTAATCAGTTCCAAAATGGTGTGGGAATGCCTTGACAAACTCAATGAACTAGGCGAGAACAATATAGGAACAATTAAGGAAACAGAAATATATCTGGTATCTATGGAGAATATCTTAAGCATGCTTGGGCAAAGAGGCATCATATTCAATGGGATTTGGTGCATATGTTATTTAAAGAGCTGAATGATAAAAGATGAAGCATCAATGAAAGTGCTAACAAAAGGCATACACTTCCCAGAGTTCAATACTTTTAGATTATTTCCTTTGCTATCTTGAAATATCTTCAAATCAATTAAACTCATTATCCAGAGCTAGTAGAGACCGTGAGTGTTGCAGAAAGAACAAGATACAGACTAAGTAGAGTGGGAATCATTAAGAAAAAAAACACCACTTCTCAGAATGCAAAGTTAAAGTAAAACTGCGCTAAGAGTTTCAACAGGGATCCTAACGGGACATTGTTGCCTGAATGGGCACCTGAAAAAGCTCAAAATAGTGGAAGAAGAAGAATGCAGATTTTGTGGCATGAAAGAAGAAACCTCCATCCACATACTTTCCAACTGCACAGCACTTCAGAATCCTAGAGCACAGCACCTGAGAGATTACTGGATAGAAGAGGAACATTTACCTAAGTTGAAGCCTGCAGACATCCCAAAATTCCTCCTGGAAATAGGACTAAAGGAACTACTAAATTCTGAGACTCTCCTCAGAAACTAAGTAGAAGTAAGGGGACACAATAGATCTTTTGGGTCTCAGTGAATGTCACATACCTACAGAACCTGACAAACAAAGTGTTTAGATATAAACATAAATTCAAAGTTAAGAAACAGTATGAGATCATGGACAGTTCATTAGAATATCTCACATATGTCCCTGCGAGTATTATTTTTAGATATCGATAAAATTTTACCCCGTAGACTGCCCCAAGAACTTATACCATTGTTGTAAACTTTTATTTCTCATAAGCTATCAAACGAATCTAGAATTAACATAAACATCTACTACCGCGACTTACTCGATTTACCGTTTAACCAATCCCAAAATAATGATAACCCTTTTATATTTCGATTGGATCTACCGATATTTTCTTTTTAGTTAAGAAGCACCCATCAAAATGCTATTTGTCTAATCTCCAGGTGTATTATTTTATGTTTCCTGTCCAATTATCGAATTTTGAACATAATTTTTTTCGAAGACTTGAAACACCTGCTAAAAAATCCACAAATCTCATTATAAGACGGTTGAAGTGTCAGGTCGTATGCGTTTTACACTAATATAGACTAAGTAGCGCGATTTTTAAAGAAGATTAATAAAATGTAGTAAAATCGGAGAGTCTATTACATTACTTGACAAAACAAGTTCGAAACTGGTTCTATTGCATACCTTGGTATATGAACTTAGTTGTAATCACAGAACACACTCAAGGAAGAAGCGGCAAGCAACGTAAATAAACATGTAACGTCTTTTTGCGCCACCTATTAATGGTGATTGTCTTTATTTGTTATGGTGGTTGCATAACGCATGTTTACAAGCCATATGTTCTGTGTTTACAAGTTTATTTTTATAATTTTTGAAGTTATTCACAAAGCAACTTCAACGTTTAATGAACCTTTATATACTTACATCAAATAATAACGACTTTCTAAATTTTTTTTCTTAACGGTTGGCTAAACGTTAAAGATGTTTCGTGAATTACAGGAATTATGTGGGGATTATCAATAATGATGATATATTTACTAATAAAATTTTATTTTTCAAAATAAAGCAGAGTACAAAAGGGTTTGATATAAATAATCTGTAAATTAAACACAGAAAAGTTAATTTTTGGGGTCAACTTTTTTTCTTGGTTTCTACTCGCCTGATTGCACTTATATCAAATCCACGAAAATATTAATATTGTCTAATCACTTTAAAGAGTCCTCGAACTAATTCCACATAAACTATACCATACACTTAAAGCAAAAACGAAAAACAATATAAACAATTAGGCATTCCAATGACCTGTCAAAACAAATTCAATATGGCGGCTGGGGGCAAATAGTTTGTTGGTGTTATATTATTGTGCTGTTGAAAAGTTTATTTAAATTTTGTGGGATTGTTGTTTTTGTGCTTTTTTATATTATTTAGGACTTATAGTGGTATTATTACATTTTAATACGAAAAAATGCCAACTACGTGCCTTGTGGTTGGTTGTGGAAGTCGTTCCCAGGGATGCTGTAAAATTTTTTTCAGTGCCAGCGGTTTTAAGCCACAGATTTGTTAGCTTCATTTGATATCTGTGAACAAATATTTTACTTCACATCTAGGAAACAAACAAATTGGATTTTCAGCTTACTTCTTGCCAATATCTGGATTTTGCAACAATAATGTCTTTAAATAATCACTCTGCATCTCAAAAAGTCTATCAACAATCACAAATTCACACAACTTTGGAGATAATGCCGCTTAAACAATTTATTCACCACATACTAAATGCTTTCTTATGACACTTAAGACAGTTGTTTGCCCGCAGACGCCATATTGGGTCATGTGATTTGGAATGCCTAATCATAGATAATATAGAGACGGATAGATAGGACACTGCAATGTTAAGGTCTGAACCTGAGTTTCAGCGCCACCTCTTCGTTTGGAAGAAACTAATTTGAAAAAGTGGCGGCAAATTTGAATTTATAATCCATTATCTGCTACTTAATAATCCACGGGCGCGTTATTAAACCGAGTTTAGGTTTATGTTAACAAAATTTAAAATACAAAATGAATTCTGAAGATATTTATTGGTGTAATTACATTTAAATACAGGTATATAATAGTAATACATAAATATTAATGTAAAAAATTAAAACTAGTATGATATATATTGTTATTGAATAAAAATATACACATACAAAAATAAATTATATATTTGTGATACAATAAATGTGATAAAAAGTTTATATTATTATGGATCAATATAAAATTAAATCGTATTATGTGCAATTTTATAGAATATAAACTATTATTTGGGAAATGACAAGTATGTAAGTGAAGGTAAGTTTACAATATAATTTTAAATAATATAGTAAATTGGAAAACAGTAATTGATTGGTTTAAAAAAATTTGGGTTATTCATTGAATTTGATAAAGGAGAAAAATCATTTAAAAAAGTTTATAACGCAATGATAAGTAAAAGTATTGCTAATTTTTATTATTTGCTCTACAGGAAAGGAAAGAATGACAACAAATTCCAGAAAATTATCCAACATTTTTAATTTTTGGCAATGGAAGGCGAATGCTGTGCTACGATTAACATGATACCAAATAAAACTTTTCAAAGATTGTTTCAAATTGTTGATAAAAAATATTGGTTTTATATTATTGATCTTGTTTTTTTCATTATTTACCAATAAGAAACTGTTGCCTATATAGTTATGTTGATCGAATGAATATAACTCAACACTTTCTTCATACAAAATTTGAAATAAAATATATAAAAGGTTTATTTGACAATTTTTGTTAAATAAGAATAAGGAGTAACATAGAATCAAACTCCTGATGTTTCGCTGGGACTCATCAAAATTAAATAACAAATATATACACATTTAAAAACAATAACAAACTATAAAATTAAACGATGAAATAAAACAATTCAATTTGTTCAAATCTTCATTGTATTTGAACTAATGTTCAATTTAAATTTGTGATGCCTTTCGCTAACAAAGCAGCTTTATCAAACAAGTGAAGGTAGAAAGAAATATTTTTAATGCATATGTTTGAATACAAAATTTTAGGAATATAAACAAAATTATTAGTAAAGGTTTACATGGAAATAAAGTAGGTACAAAGAGTACTTAAATACGGAATTCTAGGAATATTTATTGAATTGAAGTTTACCTGAAAATAAATTCACTACAATCATTGTTGAATTATCTTCTAGTTAAATAAGTTTAATAGAATGGTTGATATCTATTTCTTCGTTAAGAGGATTACCTGAATATTTTTTAGAACTGTTTTCCAGCTGCATCTTGAAAAATCTGGATCTTTTTCGGTCCATAGACGATGTGACCTAAAACAGATGATTTAATAAAACATGTTGAGGTATATAAAGTGAAATTATTATCTTTTCAAACAAATCTGATTTAATAAATTTTTCAGCTTCTTCTAGGCGTTTTTGAGAGATATCTTAGAATTTATTGCCCACCTAGCCCTTCGTTTGAAAAAGGAAGCTCTACGGTAAAGGTGTCTTGCCTTTGGGGTTAAGCTAGAAAGCCTGGTAGTTTGCACTTCAGCTAACAAACCTGAAATATCAATTGAAAACATATTAATACAAGACCTCATATCATCCTCAGTAAAATGGCAGTGACGTACAATTTTTTGGTTTGTCATACCATCTTCAGACAATCTTTTATTTTTGCATATATCCACCCACTGTTGGAACAAAGTCAAATTCTTCCTAGGGTTAGGAAAACGATGTTTCATACACTCTCCTCCATTCTTTTCCCAGCAACTAACGAAATAGCAAACCTAAAACATCAATTCATTTAAACAGGCTTTTTATTTGGTTTTGCATTTCATAAATAAATATGATTGTGGTGAGTTCAAAAGTTGAAATTTATGCATATATTATAAGAGTTGTAAAATTACTTACCAACAAAATCTGAAGAAACTCCAATAATGCAAACAGAAATGAAGGTTATGAATGCAGGTACGCAACTAAGATGTATAACATTTGTATAACAGGTTGCATAGCTACAAGATCCTGCTATTCGCGCCATCTCTTCGTTTGGAAGAAACTAAAAACGTGGTTTGACCTTGGCCATATAAGTGTCTACCCTGAAACCATGGAGCTAATATTAAGAGGAGATGACACAGTCGACTATCTTATAATAGGAAAGTGGTATCACATGAGTGACATTGTAATGTGAGCAAAATGGCGTCGTCGGCAGAGCCGGACTATTTAAATTTTCAATCAATAAACATATATTCACTAGTGAAATTGATAATATAGAAACACTGTAGGTATTTTGTTGTCTGCCAAGAACCTCTTTTTACAAATATCAACAACATATCTTTTATTGATGGAGTTCTAAGAAATCTACAAACATTAAATATAACATGAAGTTGAATAAAACTTATTGGAGCACAAAGAAATATATTCCAGTACAGTCCTTTCGATTGTTTACTAACCTATAATATGTTGTTCCTGATGATTTTTTCGTATTTACACTGTCTCTACTTGTACAACTTCGTGAAGCACAAGAAACCATTATTGTTCAATTATTAAAATAAAAAAAAACGACACTAACAAAAAGAAAATCCAAAAATACCCAATTCACATCCACAAAACAATACTAATGTCAAGTTGACAGAGAAGTGGGAGTAAAATGGCGAAACCGATACCACTTTTATGATAGGCGTAGCGACTCCTCTCAATACTAGCTCCATGCCTGAAACACTACAAGATGCAAAAGCAAATGAGGTTATTAACTTCTCAATCGATATCGATCGGTAATAAAGAAAAATCGAAGAAGACTGCCTGTCCCGCCATCTACAATTGGTGAAACTTACTTTTAGCCAGGAAATATACCAGGATTTATTTTGCAATTACATTGTGTTGTAATACCAGTAATAAATTCATTAGTTTGGGAACCTAAACCAAAGACATTGCGTGTTGTCCCTTTCCAGCCTACTGTTTGAAGCAGAGATAAATATCGACTAAGGCTAAAGAATATTATTGTTCAACTACTAGCTGTGAAGTTGACAATTATTGCTTCTTCTAGCCAACTGAGAAGTTGAATTTCTCTATTAGTAGTTAATCATTTTTTTCAATTATTAACCTAGGTCGAACATGGACAAATTAAAATATTTTGAGAATTCAGGAAAGTTCAACATAAACTTGCAACATAATTTTGTATACCCAAGAGATTGTCTTCAACATATTTGCTGTTTGAAATTACCTATCAAAATGAAATTAATTGATTAAAAATGCCATTAGCTTAAAATGAGCGCTCAACCAAAAATGTCTGATGACATAACGAGTACGTTCATAATATATCGAAAACTGACAGTGTACTTGTCAGTCAGACGACGGGGTAAACTTATAGTGGTGCGTTTGTGAATTATTCCTAATTTTTATCTTAAATTGGGCTAGTAGGTAGTGGAAAAATTGTATATACACCATGAATATTTATAAACCTCGTACCTCATTCTTCCCGGGGCTAAGCCACTCGCAAAATAATCTTGGCGCTCGGTCAATAATAATAATAGTAATACTATTTTCTAGATCCGTTTATGTCAGCCCCACTGCCATGGTTTGTTTTAGAACTATCGGTGATCCGGATTATGTCCAGCAAAAATCTAGAAGCATCTCCTACGACCAGTTTCTTTGGTACCTTCACTCTTATAAGTAAACCAACACCATGGAATCTAGATATAATCTTTTCAAGTGCTGGTCACTTCTTACGCAATCAAATTTTCCAGAGAAAAAGTTTATAGAGGATATCAAGAAAATTAATTTTCACAATCCTTGGTACTACAAAAATATAATGAGAAATACACTTTGGATTCAAAAGAAAATACGAACTGACAGCATTGTCGACTAAAAATTTATTGTACATTCAAATTCGTTGAGGAAAGAAACAAAAGCAGAAGCTGGTCGGAGGTGAGCATCAGCGAACATCCGAGTCGGTAGGTTGTGAGTGACGTCCCCGAAGGCCTACGAAGATGATCTTAAACGTCGTACCCAATTCGATACGTACCGTCTTCACTGTCACTTTTACAATAAGTGTGGACTCACATAATTCATTTCGAATCGAACTGACGTGGCATTTAAATATACAGAGTGTTGAAAATTCCATCATTTCATAATAAAATGACAAATAGTTAAAAATGGCACGTAATAAATTTTGCGAGTTGGCAAATTGAGACAAATCAGTGGTAAATCAAGTGCGCTATCAACTTTAGTTTATTGTCTAGGGAGAAGTCAATCTCAACAATGGGGTGAGATCCACCCCTCGAATTATTCGATTAGACCCGGAGATCAGCTTTTAATAAGTAACATCCGTATCATACGACGTCGCTAATCTCTATCTGTCGCTGGATCTCGCTCGGGATTCTCGATCAGGATCGGATTTGCTTTCCACTCTCTTTCTGTTCGACAGAACCGCGTAAATTATGATATTTACTGCTGAAAACTGATAAATTCCAATATTTTGACTGATTTTTTGAACATAAACAACAAATTATGGTCATATAGGTATATATAATCATAAACCCGTTTGTACCCGCTGTGGGTGTCGGGTGTGTCGCTTATTCGTGGACAAACTTCCGCCATTCCTTTTTATTTCTAGCTTTTTTCGCCGCCTCTGTCCATGTAATTCCTTTTTCTTTTAAAATTTCGGCTATAGTGTTATCCCATGTTTTCTTTGGGCGACCTCTTTTTCTCTTGCTCACTTCTCTAGCTTGCCAAATCCTTTTTGCTGGTCTACTGTTCTCCATTCTACAAAGGTGCCCAAACCATCTAAGCTGCTGTTTCTCGATTGTTTTTAGTATTGGTTCTATGTTTAGGTTTTTCCTTATTATTTCATTCCGCATTCGATCTTTTCTGGTCACACCTTTGACCCTGCGTAAATACTTAATCTCTGTTGCTTGCATTCTGCTTTTGAGTGAGTTTGTAAGTACCCAGCTTTCACTACCATGCACAAGGATTGGTCGAAAGACTGACTTGTACACATTCAATTTGGTTTTAGTTGTAATTTCTTTTCTTCCCAGGAAATTTCGATTTATTGAGTAATATACTTTGACTGCTGCACTTATTCTTTCGTTCACTTCTGCTTCCTGTTTTCCATTGTTTTGTATATCTACTCCCAGATATTTGGAACTCTTCACTTGCTTTATCGGCATTTCATCAATTTCTATATTAAGATGCTCTTCTTCTTGTCCCACCACCATTATTTTTGTCTTTTCCATATTCACATTCATGTTTCGTAGTTTCAATATATGCTTCCATGTTATTAAATTATGTTTCAGCTCTTTTTCGTTTCTAGCGAACAATACTAAATCGTCGGCAAAAACGCATTCAGATATTCCAACTACTTCCATATTTCTGTAACCTATTTGAATTTGTTTAACTTTTGTTTTCACTTCCTTCAAAATATCATCCATTATCATTATGAATAATGCCGGGCTAAGTACTCCTCCCTGTCTTAATCCTTCCTTTGTTATGAAATCATCGGACTCTTCCTTATCTTTCCTTACCCGGTTTCTGGTTGTTTCGTAAATGCATTTAATGTTATTTCTTAGTTTTGATCCAACTCCTTTTTGCTGTAGACTTTTCCATATTTGATTTCTGGGGACGCTGTCAAAGGCTTTTTGAATATCTATAAAGCCAAGATACACTTTTTGATTTGTTCTCAGTTTTTTGTCAATTACTTGTTTCAATGTAAATACGTGGTCTTGGCAAGATTTTGTCTGTATTCATCAGATATGCGTGTACCAGTATATAGGCGACGTGGTGAACGGCACGATCAGGTTAATTTTTGTCAATCTGAAAGCTTTGGTGGTGGCTCTATCATGGTTTGGAGAGGAATTTCTTTTGAGGGTCGCAGGTACATAATCAATATCCTAGAACCCCATGTAGTGCCCTATATGCCTCATATCGGTGAAAACTCTGTGCTAATGCACGATAATGATCGTCCAAACGCTGCTAGAGTGGTTCGGCAGTACTTAAAAGAGGTCGAGATACCCACCGTGAATTGGCCTGAACGTAGCCCGGACCTTAACCCAATAGAGCATGTCTGAGACCATCTAGGATGGCAAATCCAGCAACATCCGGCACCAATAAGAACAATAGATGATCTTCAAAATGTTCTTTTTAACTTCTGGGAAAACATGCCGCAAGGATACGTCCAGAACCTGTTTAGAAGCCTTCCAAGACGAATGGAAGCTGTAATTAGAGCGAGGGAAGCTATTAGAAATTCAATGGCTGGTAGTTCATTTTTTTTAAAGATTTTTTCTGTTTTTTGGTAAATAAATCAAACTTTTTGTCATCTGTAGATTAAACTGATATAAAATAAATGTTGCTAAAGGCGTATCTATTGGTATTTTGATTCGTAATAATAATAAAATTCGGAAAACAGGCAACACATTCAAAATATTTAAAATATAATGAGTGATGCGATAATTTTTGTGGGGTGCATATAATAAACATTGATACATGAAAATAATTAAGATTGGCGATGTTTTTTTTTTTTTATTTTGATTTGATTTCTGCGCAAGACAGTTATCAAACTACTATTATCTTGACATCTCTTTATATCTATGGAATTCAATAAATTATATTTCTCTTTCTTATGCAATTAATTCAGTTGGTAGTAGAATAATAATAATAATAATAATTTGTATATATATAAAACCCATCCTATGCAAATACAGACCTGTCGTATTGTTCTCTGTTTGTGTTACACAAGCCACCCTTGATTCATATTCAGTATCATCCCTTTGTAATGTCAAAGTTAATGTGAAATGCCTGCGTTGTGTTTGCTTCTGTAAATATCCCGATTTATTTAATGCTAATGATAATCAATTTACCAGGAGGGTTAGTTCCCACTTTAATTGAACATGTGGTTAAAGAAAATTTGTTAATCCTTAAAATATGAGCAGTTATATATATGATTGATCATTGCTTTTGTGGTTGTGTAAAATAAATTTTGGGTTATGTTCGTTTTTCTGGTAATTTTAACCGTTCAACTAAACATACTTATATAAATATTATACTTTCAATCGCTTACCCAGTGATTACCAACAAAAACCTCTTGGAATAAAGATATTTTCCGCACGGGACACACCTTCGTTAAAAAGCGAGCAGTAGATATTGTATAACATGTGGTGAACTACTTTTATTTGCATGTAGGTAATAATCAGGAAAGGTTCTTAGGGATATTTCAGGGTAATAACTGTAATAATTTGAAAATTAGAGAAAAAATATGGTTTGTTATAAGCACTCTTACACAAATAAACTTTGTACATGGTGTGAGCACATTCCTCGGGTCAAATACATTATTTCGACTGTACCTATTTCTGCTTCTGGAGTATAATTTTATTATTATATATATATAATCTTAAATCCCAAATTCCTTCTACCACTTGGTGGTGTAGGGTGTGTTGCAGCTATTCTTTCGTCACAAAATTTTTCCACTCTTTCCTATTTTGAGCTAAGTCCTTCGCTTCTATCCAGCTTCTTCCTCTTTTATCCAGTAATCCAGCTATTACCTTATCCCAAGTTTTTCTTGGTCTGCCCCTTTTTTTATTTTTTTCAATTTTTGCTTTCCATATTCTCTTTATTGGTCTTCGTTCATCCATACGTTGTAAATGTCCCCACCATTGTAGTTGTCTTTCTTCTACAAACTCTAAGGTTGATTGTATACCCAGGTCTTTTCTGATATCTATGTTTTTCATTATATCCTCTTCTGTTACACCTCTTACTCTTCTCAAATATTTCATCTCTGTCGCCTGTATTTTACTTTTTTGTTGTCCTGTTAACACCCATGTTTCACATCCATATGTAAGCATTGGTCGATAAATTGTTTTGAATACTTTTAATTTCGTTTCTTTAGATATTTCTTTTTTGTTGATAAATTTTGTATTTATGGCATAGTATAGTTTGTTAGTTTTAACTTTTCTATTTTTAATATCTGCTTCCTGTGTTCCGTTTTCGTCTACTATTGTTCCAAGGTACTGAAAATGTTCAACTTGCTCTATTTTGTCTGTAACTATTCCTACATTTATTTCCTCTTTGTCGTCTCCAATGACCATAACTTTTGTCTTGTTTTCGTTTATTTTGCCCATGTCCATCATTGCTGCATTCCACACATTTATGTTTTCTTGTAGCTCTCTTTCATTTTTTGCTATTAATATGACATCGTCTGCAAATGCTTCTTCACCGATGTATACAATTGTAAATGTCCCACACATACTTTTTTACTTAGTTTTGTGCATTTCTTCATGATCTCATCCATGAAGATAATAAATAACAAAGGGCTTAGGCTCCCTCCCTGTCTTAGTCACATATTTGTAGTGAAATTTTCTGACATATTGTTATTTCTTATGACTGCGTTCTCATTTTTCTCATAGATGTACTGTATTATTCTTAATATTTTTGTATTCAATCCCCTTTCTGCTAATAATTTACACATTTTTTCTTAAGGTACTCTATCAAAGGCTTTTTCTAGAACCAGGAAAGCCACGAATAATTTCTTTTTTTCCTGTACCGCCTTTTCTGTCAACTATTTGATAGTAAATATGTGGTCTTGGGTACTCCTACCACTTCTAAATCCACTCTGTGACTCCTCTAGTGTATTTTCTATTGTCGATCTGATTCTTTTCTCCAGTATCTTCTCCAACATTTTCATCGCGGTGCTAATTAATGTTATTCCATGATAGTTATTGCAGTCTTTCACATCACCTTTCTTGAAAATTGGTATAATTAGTGCTTTTTGCCAGTCTCTTGGTAGCGTTTCTTCTTCTATTATTTGATTAAAAATTTGTAACAACATAACTTTCCCTTTTTGTCCAACGTTTTTAATCATTTCTGATGTGATTTTGTCATATCCAGGGGCTTTTCCGTTTTTAAGTTCTGTTATAACCTGTTCTATTCCTTCTTCACTTATTTTCATTTGTGCATCTTCTTGCATACCAATTTGTACGTGTTTCTCTTTATCTTTTGTTTCATTAAGTAGTTCCTGATAATATTCTTTCCATCTTTGCATAATTTCTTCGTCTTCTGTTAATATTTCTCCGCTATTATTTTTTTATAAAGTATGTATCTCGCTTTTGTTCTGTTTTCATATTCTTTAAAGCTTTATAAAAGAGTTTCTGATTTGCTTTGCAGTCTTCTTCTATTTTCTCTCCAAACTTTCTCCATTGTTCGCTCTTCGATGTTTTAATTAGTTTTTTTGTATGGAGTATAATGAAGTATCAAAGATTCGTTTGAATTTACAGATACCTTTTTCATATGTTCGGTTGGAATATTTATTCAATTAGCTATCTCACGGTCACGGACTGTTGGCAAGCTGTTAAATATAGATTAGATTAGAACTTGAGAGGCTCTTTGCGACCTTTGCAGATCTATTGTGGTCCTCACTATATTTAGAGCTCAATATCCAGCTTCATTCTTTTTATTAGACTCATTAGTCTGGATACCGCCCCCTTGCTTAGCTCTCTGTCCTCGGTTTTCCTTCTACTCCGAGGATGTTAAACCTCTGCATATGTTTCCTCAGCCTACAATGTCCGGTCAGCATTCCCACCATCATCCTTTCCGTTTCTCGACTTTGACAGAGTGAGTCGTGTGACAGTTTGGCCGTTTTAAGGAATAATTCGCCTTTATCCTGGGGTCTCATTCCACCAGCGCAACGCCTGGTTGTTTATCCATTTGTGCATGCTTTCTTCACTTAGGCATTTAGCAATTCCACAAGAAAGTTCTGGCCCTATCATGACCTTCGTTGCTTCCTGCTTGGCTAATTCATCGGCCTTTCCATTGCCTTTTAATACTTTAGGTGAAAATGAGTAAATATAAGTGAGGCTCTAGTTATGACTATAGTCTTGGTGCAAAAAGAGATATTTGAAAAATATTGTATAAACCTAATTCTCATCATCATGAATGTATGAATTTTCTTCAACAATTAACCACGAAAAAGGATTCTGCATAAAATTATTAGATATATTTACCCTGATTGAATTAAATGATTGACATTGTGTCAGGGTAGCTTTCGGTATAGTATTGACCAAGTAGCGGCTGTGTCAACAAACAAACAACACACACATTGCGTGTTATTGCGTGTTACATGCAAATTAGACGACATTAGTATGCGTACTTTAGAAACATCCCATCCATCGGTGGTATCATGTCGCTTGGTATGGAGAGCACAGATGGTGCTGTGCTCGCTATTATACTTTGGAGTCGAGAAAGGAAATTTTGAAAGTTACAATAAAAATATACGATTTATATATTGGAATTAAGAAGAAATGTTTATTTCAGTTGTCTGTACTCTATTTACATCTATTAAACATTATTTTTTTCGAAAAGAAACTTCTTAACGACTATTTTTCATGAGTTTGTATTTGAATTTTTTTCAAGTTTGCTACTCTACCTTTTATATATTTTATTATAGAGCAGAAAAAAACTTATTATATGAATAAATATCTAATAATACCAGCTATCAGTATACAGATCGCGAAGAGTCTATTCGAAACCACTTATGGAATAAAATTCTTTATGTCATTATTTTAGAAAATTATAAAATATGCCGAGACATGTCAACTTTTGAATTGCGTTGTACGTTATGTAAACATAAATGTAATTGTACTGGGTGATTCACGCAAGTGTGCCATAGTCGGTGTTGTTTTTTTTAATGAAACACCCTGTAAATTTGCATATTTTTGAAATCCTCTTAGTGAAACGATTCCAATAAACTAAATAATGTATGGTCAATTATGAATTATACAGGGTGAAATTTTTATTTTTACAGCTATTAAAGACATACATAAAATACCTGATGTATTTGATTTTAATACATTAAAATAAATGCTCAAAATGTTCTCCACCTAGTTGTTGGCAATAGGACAGTCTTCTATAGAACTCCTCCTTAACTTTGTTGAAGTTTGAGGTGAAATATTCCGTATTTCTGTAGTTATCCTGTCTTTGAGGTCTACAATGCTAGTTGGTTGTGTTGCATATACTTTGTTCTTGAGATAACCCCACAGAAACTGGCGATCTAGCTGGCCACTCAATAGTACCTCTTCATCCAATCCATTTATTGGGGAAGATATCATCTAAATAAGTTCTTACCATTAAAGCATAATGGGGTGTTGCTTCGTCTTGCTGGAACCAAACATTTTCATTCGGTAAGCTAGGTTCTATTGCGTTGGGATATAAGTTTGCCAACGCAGGAATAACTTCATTTCTAAGCATATTTGAATATTTTCCAGCTGTCAAATTTCCATCTATAAATATGGGACCAATAATATGGTCGCCTATGATACCGGCCCAAACGTTCACCTTTTGAGGGTACTGAATATGTGTCTCACGCATCCAATTAGGATTCTCTGCTGACCAATATCTACAGTTCTGTCGGTTTACCTCTCCATT
>CAJUYI010001603.1:0-18008 GCA_910591695.1 Galerucella pusilla
ATGGCCATAATTTCAAGGACAGAGAAGGATTTGGGTGAAATAACAAAGAATTTAATAGAAGCGGCCGCTAAAATGGGACTTACAATAAACGAACGGAAAAGTAAGCTGATGAGACTCGGAAACCAGACAACAAAGGACAAATTTAGAGTAGAAACCCAAAGAGAAATCATCGAATTTGAATATGTGGAAGAGTTTATATATCTAGGAACCCTGTTAAATAGTGATTGTAGTGAAGAAAGGGAAATTAAAAATAGAATCATGAAAGCTAACAAAAGTGCAGGAGCAATAAATCACCTAGTCCGGTCAAAGCATCTGTCAAGGAAATCAAAATCAAGGTTGTACAGTACTATATTGAAGCCTACGGTATTGTATAGTTTTGAGACATGGGTTTTAAACAAAAAACAAAGAGAAAGTGTAATTAGATGGGAAAGGAAAATGTTAAGAAGAATTCTGGGAGGGCAAAAAGTAGAAGGAGTGTATATGAGAAGGACTAACGAAGAATTATATAACATTTATCGTGAACCCAAAATAGATGCAACTATTACATCAAAAAGACTTCAGTGGTTAGGGCACATAGAAAGGATGGAAGGAGGAAGAATAGTGAAACAAATAGCATGGAGAGTTCCGGAAGGCAAGAAGAAAAGAGGCAAACCAAGGAAAAGATGGAGGGAAGTTGTACTAAAAGACCTGAAAGAAAAGAATGTGAACCGATGGAGAGAAAAGGCCAAAGATAGAAAAGTATGGAGAGGGATTACAAAGCTATGGGCCTAAAAGGCCTGTTAAAAGCTATATATATATACGTCGGTAAGTAAATTACTAACCGACGTCTTAGCCCTACATACATTTAAGTGGTCCTAAATAATATATTACTTCATTCATTACACGAAAGGAACAAAAAAAAATAAGATCTATATTTTTTTAATGAACAGAACAATATAAAAAGTAATAAATAGCATGAAAACAATTTCACCAAAATGCAAATTATATTTTAAACTGATCGAGAAGTATAAACGTCACTTTTGACATTTCGCTCATTTCGAAGAAATTTGAATTATATTTTAAACTGATCGAGAAGTATAAATGTCACTTTCGACATTTACTTCATTCCGAAGATAATTAAATTATTTTATTCGAAGTTTATTTCATTACGATCGCGCAAAAAATGGTATAAGCATTTCGAACGTTAAGGGTGATACCGGTCTCCATCAAAATTGGAGGCTTCGCTACGCTCAGCCTCCAAACATTGCTGTCGACCGGTAAACAACCCTTACCGTTCTTGATACTTAATATACTATTATGATCAGTAACTAGTTATCTTCTTTTGGTAAGTACAATGATGCTGGGATTTAACAATGTACAAAACGTGTAGAAATATGTTGGTAATATATATTTTTTACATTTTAAAAAGATTTGAAACAGAAATATTTATGGGTGGGCAAAATTAAAACACACCATTATTATATTATAAATATTTTATATTTCATATTTCTACCATTATATTTCATTTATTATACAAGACTCCTTAACACTGGGTTGGCTCGTTTCGTATGGTTAATGCGAGTGTATTAATAACCATTACATGAAACTTATTTATTCTACGAAAAAGAAATTTGTTTGAAAAAAAAATATAAAAAAAAGGCAGAAACTGGGTCTCGAACCATCCTATGGGACCACATTAAACTAATAAATATAAAACGTATATAGGTATGTTACTGTTATACAAAATTAGTAATAAATAATTGTAAGAAAAATTAATAGGTTTAAATATGTATTTACCTTGGTCATTAAGATTTTTGGTCTGGTGATCGACATTTATTTTGGTCTTTTCTCGACATTCTACAGAAAATATTGGGTCTGCCTACTTGGTTATTTAAAAATCTAGATTTCTATTGGTCAATTTTTCAGTTTCATAATGGAAACCAGTGTTATAATGAGTATCATTATGAAACTGAAAATTGATATTTGATTAATAATTTATAGTAATAGGAAATTTGTTAATTTTGACATATTCTTGTCCGGTTTTTTCAGGCAGTTTTGAAAACTGATTTTCCTATTAATTTCCTTTAATCGTTACAAAACAAAAATAGCCCTATGTTATGGAACAGTATTAAATAACACCAATAACAGTAAATTAGTGGGTAATAAAATTCCAAATGAACGAATCAACTCAAGTAAAATTGAAATTAAAGCTAACAACACCATGTATTGCATGAAAACACATTGAATCGAAAGACTGGTGAGAGGTGGATGTGAATTTCCGGTTCCCGCGTGACGTAACTGCGCGGCTCGGACACAATTTGGAGTAGAAATCAGCATACCGTGAGTAGGTGTATCGTGAGTGGTACCAAATAGTATATTATACACAAAGGTGGATAAGGTGCGAGTTTTGTAAATGTCTTCAACACTACGGTGTATATACAATTTTTCTCACTACTAGCTAAATTTAAGACCAAAATTGAAAATAATTCACAATGCATACTGACAAGACGTAAACTGTCAGTTTTCTATATATCATGAACGCACTCGTTATGTCATCAGTCATTTTTGGTTGAGCGCGAATTTTAATTTAATGGCATTTTTATCCAAATAATTTTATCTTGATAGGTAATTTCAAGTAGCAAATATTTAGAAGACAATCTCCTGGTTTTACAAAATTATGTTGCCCAAGTTTCCGTTGAACTAATATCCCCGAACTCTCAAAATATTTGAATTTGTCCATTATTGACCTAGGTTGATAATGGAAAATTATTAACCAATAATAGAGAAATTCAACTTCTCTGTTGGCTAGAAGAAGCAATAATTGTCAACTTCACAGCTAATAGTGGAAAACTCTGTTGTAAGGTGAATTCAATCAGTTATTTTCTACTCTCTTGTCAACGTTACAGAATTTTTTGAACACAAATTTAACTTTCATGCATCAATTGGAATTGAACAAATCAAACTGTTGAATCATACAGGGTTTTTGATTTATTCCATCTAATTGGCAGATGTTATCCAAAAATGTTTCAAATGAAAAATATGTACAGTTGTCAGAACCAAACATGAGCCCCGGAAAATATGCGAACTAAAATAAGGTCATCGCAAGCAGCCAATCAAGAGCCAATGTTAACGATTGTCCATTAGTAATTGTTAAATATAATCGAAATAATATGACCGAGTGATTTCATTAACATTCATCATTTTATTCTTTATGTATCAGTGTTGTCAATACGAGGATGATTATCCGATTTTTAGACAATTTCACTAATTTGGATCCAATGGTTTTTCAAATATTTTGTTGAAGGGATTTATAAAATGGCTATTGTTTTTGGGGATTTTCCATATTGACTGGGGTCGAAGACTTTAATTAGATGACCAATGTGTCCTTTTGGTAATTTTGACAAATTCTGATAATTTGAATAGTAAGCTCGGGTAATTTTCATTTTTGCATCGGCAACACTGGACTATAACCATATTTTGTAGTTTTCCATAGAAAATTGACCTTTATTTTTCAAGACATTAATACAGTCATGTAATTTGAAAATATAGACATTTAGGGCAAACGGTAGTTTTAGTTTTGGTCCAATATAAATTTTTTTATTAATATTCAGAGTTACAATTTTATCAAGTTTGACTTTGTTCACATATATCTTAACAGTTGGCATTTATGGTATCGATATTTGGTTATCGATTCAAAATATCGAATTGTTACTGCAAAAATACAACTACAGCGACATGAACACGCCCACCAGGGCTCACGTTTGCTTTTGCCAACTGTAGTACAATAGTGGTCACATTTTAAAAACATTTTGTACTATACAGGGTATCTGCTAAACAGTGAACGGTATAAAAGATGCAATTTTTAAGTAATAACTGATTAAAATAGAACAAAAAAGGAGCGAAGTGAAATAATACATGAACAAAAGAGGTTGCAGATAATAGGAAAAAAATTCCGTGTCTATCTAGGTTTGATATAGTTTGTTTTTGGTATAGGATATAGGATATATCGTTCTTCAGATTAAATCTTTTGCATTTAGTTATCACATTTAGTTTCATTAGCGTCTCTTCGCTTTTTTGTTCATTTATTGCCTTATTGATAATGTCTTTCACTGGTAGATATTGAGGTATATAATAATTAGCTAAATCGGATGGAGGGAATAACGGCTTAATGTATTGACCATAATAATAATAATATGTTTTAATTGTGCCACAATTAATATTTATAAGAGCAATTATCTTTGATAGAACTCGATAGCATATAATTATATTAACATTTTCAGGATCGTAGCGGTTACTTCATCCCACACTTTCAACTGAAAAATAAAAATTAAATTTAATATAAGTTGTCGAATAAAATATAATTATCAAATATATTATTCTCGAACCATCCGTATGGAGGTAATGACATCGCCTCTGTTGTTCCATAGAAACGTCTTTTGTGTTACCTTATTTTTCCATAAATACTCTATCCTTTGTAGACATGTAGACATTAGACATTGATATAGGGTATGTGCTATTCACTTCTTCCTGTAAACTTTCAATTAATTCATTGAGTTTTCGAATTGCTGGTCTGGCGATAGTGCTTAGAACATCAAACACGTCCAACTGTTCTTTTGAGAACATCTTAGTATCTACTGGGTGTGCGTATTTACTTAACAATTGCGTATTTACTCAACAGAGTTTGTCTCCGATATTTTAAAGAACAAAATTAACATTACTATCCGACCATAATATTTTTACACTACAAAACATTAATTAATATTCAGTATTACCCCCTCTAGCTTTTACAACTGCCCTGCAACGCCTTCCCATACTTAAAATTAAATTTTGAACATAAGGTTCGGGAATTCTATCCCATTCCTCTATGAGAGCTTCAGACAGTTGTTCCAAAGTTTCAGGTGGATTTAATCTTCCTCTAACGGTTCTTCCAAGTGCATCCCACATATGTTCAACTGGATTTAAGTCAGGTGACCTTGCTGGCCAATCCATGACATCAATATCGGTGTCTTGCAAGAACCTAGTCACAATTTGTGCTGTGTGTGGACGGGCATTATCATGCATTAATATGAAATTATCGCCTATAAATGGGGCAAAATGAATCACATACTCGTGAAGGATATCATTAATGTACCTTTCAGCATTCAAAGTACCGTGTTGTATAATATGGAGATCAGTGCGTCCACGAAAGTTTATTCCTCCCCAAACCATAATGCCTCCTCCACCGTATGCATGCATCCAACTGACGAATGTTACCCTGTACAAATCGGGTTCCAGGTTTTCTATACACCCTTACACGACGGTAATTTGTTGAGAGAGTAAATCTGGACTCGTCGGTGAACAAGACCGTGTGCCAATCAGCTGCTCTCCAGTTCAGGTGTTCCCTGGCGAAGGTGTTGCCTGGTGAGTCGTGATCCCGTTGCTGGTCGTCTTGGCCTTAAGTCAGATTCTCTTAATCTGTTTCTAACCGTTTGATCACTGATCCTAATCTGGTAAGTTCTTAGGGCATTTGGTAAGTTCCTAGCTGTAGTTGAACAGTTTCATAAAGTTTGCAAAAGCAAAAATCGATCCTGTGCTGCAGAAGTGACCCTATAACGGCCTTGGCCAGGACGTCTTGAGAATGCCTCAGTCTCCCTATACCGCATTAACACTCTACTTACTGACGACTGGGTAACTTTTGAAATATGCGCAATTCGGACTTGATTGTATCCTTCAGCTGACAGAGTAACAGCCGTATGTGCCTCAGCATCTGTTAAATGTCTAGTGAGACGTCTGTTGTTATCATTCATATCTCTAATTTCATCCAATTAATAACTTCGTACGAAAGTATATGTTCAACTAAACGAATACTCGTGCCATTGATAAGTAAAAGGTTTAGCATTTTGCAGTTATACAGAAAAACATCAGAGTAGTACTAAAAATCATAGTTTACCAATTTTATGAATAAAGTCTTTTGTACAGGGTTTTCAAAATATGCAATAATTGTTTTGAGTAGTGTATGATCGACTTGTTATCAATTTCACAGAGAATTATAGATTTGTACAATTAGTATTTTTCTGTCGCATCCCCAGGTTATATGTGCCATCACTTTTATGAAATTCAACGTTTCTTCAAGTATAACTTTCTATCTAATAATAAACCCAAAAACTTTGTGTCTTAGTTTAAAAACAAGGTATAGTAATGACACAATTCAAATAGTTCTTATTGGCTTCAGTCTATTAAACATCAAAAGTAAGTAAATAAGCAAAACATAGCCGTATCCTTTACGTAAAATCCTGAGGTAATAACACCCTGTCAACATTTATAGCATTATTCATTTAAATGCAAAACTTGGAAAATGGAAAGCAAAAATACGTACTCAGTAGCCCCAGTCCGTTATCTTTCGTCATAAAAGCATGTTTAATTGAAACTTTCAATTCGTAATTGTCACGTTAATTTAAAATAGATAATTAAATCATATTATACTGTACTACTTATATGTATTATGAGAAAATTTGTCTTGAGATTATTTTTATTGCAGATAAATTAAAAAATGGCAAAGCGACAATGGAAAAAAATATGAAATGTTTAATTTAGATCTTCTACCTTTGAACCTTCTTCAAATTCAAGGATTGTACTTAAAATGTACTAGTACAATAATTGTTGTTCCCAATTTTGAGATAAAAAGTTCCTTCAAAGATGTGTGAAGTTTTGTCGCCAATGAGATACATGTTAACGCTTTATACCGGCAATACACACTACGGTCTACCGGAGAGGTCTACCTGCGCAGATATACCTGTGCGAGACCGGAGTGTTTCTGGGAATAGACCTGTGCACTGTTCACAACTTGTACAGGCGTCCCGTGCAAGATCGAAAATAAATTTTTTCGAGTGACACCCTACGATGTTCCTATACGACGTGTATCAAAAAAACAACACGGGAGATGGTACCACCAGATTCAACTAAAAAAGAGCATAGATATTTTATCAAAATTCTGATTCACGTCTTTGAAACGAAGAAATTAGTAGTTGAAGGAAAAATAAATAATTTGAGAAGCAATGTTGGGAAGTTATTTTTCTCAATAACCAACGCTCACACCAATTTTTACTATTCCTTTTCACGGTTTCAATTTATTTTCTCTTAAAAAATTGACGCGATGCCTAACAAAACCACTCGATTTCATCGCGAGGAAACTGAAGATCGTTCCGGTACAACGTCCGGGTAACCTGCACAGGTATACCTGCGCAGATGGACCTCTGCAGTAGATAGGAGCCTTGTGCCCTGCGTTATATAGATGACCGCTTACCATGTTCTGATACGTTTACTAGGAACTTGAACTTTTGCAAAATCAAAGAACATTATTGAACGACCTTGAACTGCGGCAATTCCACAACTCGAGGTTCAAGTTCTTTTATTGACGATAATCCGAGGAGTACCAGAGGAGTACCAGAAAAATTGTTCAACAGATAAAAGTTAGTCAAAAAACTGTTTAGAGAGTTCGAAGAGAAAATCTTTTGTAGTAATCGTTTTCCAGACCAGGATCTCTACCATCATGGCCCCTAAAGCAGGCTGAACACTAGTTCACACAACCTAGATGCCCGATACCTCTGGCTGTCTCGAACATTTGCTTTGGAATGCACAATTTTCATATTATTGACTCAGCTTTCCATTCACCCCTACCAGTTATTTTACTGGATAGGAGAAAAAGTACTCACTTCATGTCCTGGCACCACCAACAAAGTAATTCTGTTCTGTCTAGTGACTGTTTGCCTAGTTCGGAATAATTTGGAGTAATTATAGGTTTGTTCCAGCCCGTCGAAAAACCGTAACATGACGATCACGCTCATGCGCAGTGATTAAAATGCGTTCCAACCGAAGAGTTATGGTTTATCGGACAATCCTATTTGCTTTTCAGCCTGCCTTTGGATCATTTATGTAACGGTTTCAGAACGGTAATTTCGATACACGGCTCAAATTGAATACTGTTCGGACTGGCCTGCGCATTGATACTGTATTAAATGAAACAGCTGCTTTATCTGTAATTTAGTTTGCATTCCTTCAAGCGTTTTTTGATTTTTAATTTTTCTAGCTAATGTTTTGTGTTAATTCCCAACAAAAGAGTTAAGAATGAAAATTATTTAGGTGAGAACCCAATTTGAAGTAGGTAGATACCAACTTAATCAGTTTTTTTTTTTCCCTTCGGAGCCGTCCTTTCGCCGGTACCACCTCAGCCTCAAATCTTAATCAGTTAATAATGTTGTTAATTGGGCTGATACATCTTTTAAAAATATTATTTTACAAAATAGGTCCATATATTATTGTATTCCAATTAATCCTACTGATCTGATCGTACGAAATGCAATCACAAAACCGTTCCAACCAGGCAGTGATTTTTATAGACATGTAACCGTGTGAAGTTAACGCCTGCGCATATAATCGATCCTAGCAGTTCTGAAACCGTTTCGTGATCGTACAAAACTTGTGGGTTGGAACAAACCTGATATAACATTGAAAGTAGAAATCACTGGGTATTCGAAAATTAGACTATAATAATGAAAATATTAATTATGTTGAAAATGATTAAAAATAATGTTCTCATTGAAACTTCTATATAATTCGTAACTTTTATATAGCCTCTCGTATCACTATATTTTAATACATGATGTAAGAAGACTGGAGTACCTACGTGCTTTATGATAGTAGCGAGAAGTACTGGATCGAGTGAACAATTTATTATTTGATCAAGTCTGCTGTATATTTTACAATCGCTCTACGTGCAGATTTACGAAGTGGGTATCTGATGAGTTATGCTGATTACTTTGAAAGCAATTAATTTTCATATGAAAAAAAATTAAAACCCATAGATATGTAACATATTTCGGATTTATATATTATCGGAGCAGCGCTATTATAGGTACCTACATTGATTATTTTCTGAAGAATATTTAAACCTAGAAGGATATTCAAATCTATAAATGAACCATGTCGATTACAATGTTGGTTTTGACCTTCCAGGTTTCGATATCAAAAAAAAATCATGATATAAGGATTACAAGATAATTATGGTACTACGAATTTCATATATTGCGACGATTTCCTCTGGAATAGTTTTCTTGATGCATTTGATAGTGGAAGTGTCAATGATAATAGGTATAAGTAGAGCATACCAAAAAGAGAATCCAAAAATCTGCTTGAATCTTTATTTGGGCTCAGGCAATTACTGTTCCAAGACTGTCCGGAGTTTGCGCAGTTCGGGTTTTAATAGATTGGTTTCTTTGACTAGGAAAAAGGATGGTTCTGACTTCCGCAGTTTGGCATTCGAGTTTTAGAACAGTTCTTAGAAGGTTCGAAAATCGACAAAATCAGTCTCCAGTCTCGAGCAAGGATAATTTTCGGAATATTTTTTACTCATACTTACTTAAATCATTTGCAAAGTTAGAAGCTATTTTGAAAATTTGCTTGGAGCTACAAAACCATATTCAAACCGATCCTGATCTATGGTTGTGAAAGCTGGTTACTCCCGGAACAACAGAAGAGCAAAATACAAGCCATAGAAATGGAATTTCTAAGGGGCCCAGAGGGTATCACAAGAAAAGACCGAGTGAGAAATGAAGTTATTAGAAAGGATTGGAGGTCGAGCCGATCATAAACAGTATAGAACGACTACAACTGAAGTGGTTTGGACATATGGTAAGAATGGACAACTCGAGACAAGTCAAGCTGATATGGCAAACCGAACCAAAAAATGGAAGATCTAGAGGCAGGCCTAGGAGGAAATGGGATGATGTAATAGCTGGTATCCTGGAAAAAAATAACAAGAGCTGGAAGGAAGGGAAACAACTTGCACGAAATAGAAAAAGCTGGGTGAAATTTCTGTATAAAAACGACTGAAACACTTAAGTACAAACCTTGTATGGACAAAACACCTTAACACCTTCGGGTATATTAAGGTTTATGATTATGATGATGATGATGATGATGATGCTTGGAGCGGTTAGAGGTTTATGTTTTATTGACGGATTGTGTGCTGTTTGCTTTGGATTATTACTTTTTAAATTTATTATTTACGGAATGGATGTTAATTGTTTTATGGAAATATTTAAGCAAAGTGCATCATCATCATCAAGTGAAGATGATGTCTTCTTGATGTGATAACAATGTTATAATTCAAACAAGACAAAACCAAAAACGAAAACTTTGTGGAAGGGGCTGTCCCTCAATATAATGAGGAGCAGTTTGAGCAGTTCTGAGGAATGAATAAAGTGGGCTACTAGTTCTGCCGGATTGGTTCACGGACTGTCCGGAAACAAAAACCCGAACAAAAATGGCGCATGTATGTATGTATGTATTTTGAAGTGACATTCACTGGGACCTAAAAGATCTATTGTGCCCTCTTACTTTTACTTAGTTTTTGAGGAAAGTCTCTGAAACTAGTAGATCCCTCAGTCCTATTTCCCGGAGGAATTTTAGGATATCTGCAGGCTTTAACTTAGGTGAATGTTCCTCTTCTATTCAGTAATCTCCCAGGTGCTGTGCTTTAGGATTATGAAGTGCTGTGCAGTTGGAAATTATGTGGATGGAGGTTTCTTCTTCCATGCCACAAAATCTACATTCTTATTCCTCCACTAATTTGAGGTGCCCATTCAGGCGACAATGTCCCGTTAGGATCCCTGTTAAAACTGCGCAGCTTTACTTCGACTTATGCATTTATTTGATCTCAACAGGTAGTAGTCACCCAGAAGAATCTTTGAATAAGCCCTACTGGATCTTTCCAATGGTCAGATCTTCTCTTTTCCTCGGCATTACCTATTTCTTCCAACATTACATTGGGGCTGATTCCGCAAAAGAGTTCAGGCCCCCAGAAAGGTATTTCAGTCCCCCTCTTTGCTAGTTCATCTCCTATCTTTTCCTCCTATTCCAGTGTGTCCTGTAGTCCATAGTTCTGTATCTGTATCTCTAGAGTAGGAAGGGTAAGTGTGTAGGCTCACAGCACTTAGGCCACATGTGACCCATTGTACATCCTCCCGAGGAGTTGTCCTCCTAGGTCATTGTCCATCCTGTCCTTCTCAGGAAGGTGGACAGGTCACTGGGAGGCTCTGTGTTCTGTTTTATTTGTATTTTGTAGGGTTTGTCAGACAAAAACCTGGATTCAATTGCATCGTTGGCTGCCTGCAGCAGAGGTAGCGCAGTGAGCGCTTCCTGCCATGGGCTCAACCTCAATTTTCCCATTCCTACTTCGGGGTTTACACCAGCCGTGCGCAATCGTACCATGGCCATTAATGCAACCTCCTTGACTGGTAGGTCCAGAGGGGTCAGACCAGTAATTAGTTCCATTGCTGCGGTTGGTGTTATTCTCATGGCTCCTGTGATGTTTAAACAAGCCATTCGCTGTATTTGATATAATTTTTGGATGGCCGTTGCTTGTAGAACCATCGGTCCCTGCTTGACTATCTGACATTATAATAATCCTTTGTCTTCTGTATCCTTTATCAATATTGAACTGGGCGCACTTTCTTATGGCGTGGATTTCCGCTTGTAAAATACTTAGGGTCTTCCCCAAGCTTTCAGAGTGCTTGGTTCCTGGGCCGAACAATCCTATTGCTCCTCCTATTGCTGTTGAGCCATATGTGTACCATCGAATGGCATTCTTCCCAAGTCTGGCGATGATATTTGGATCCCATTCCTTCTTGTTGCTTAATTTCGTAACAAATTTCTTTGGAGAGTTATACCTTTTCATCATATTTCTAAGAAGTGGGAAGGAGAGAGAAATTGGCGTATCAATTGTTCAATTTATTTTACTGTCTGTTCCCCTACTTAGTGAATCTACTCATATCACTATTTCTATTTAAACTGAAAGTTTCTAATTAATTTTACGCTCATGAAATATATATGAAAAATCAAAATTTATAATGAATACCATCGTCAGAATGACAGAAGTTACATTTGAAGTTATTTCTCCTTGGTGTTCACTATTTTGGTTAGACCAATAGCGGCCTGTTTTGATATGTGTCTTGAAATATAGAAGCAAATGTGATATTATAAATATTAAAGCTTGTGTATTATTAGCCAGATGGGAAAAAATTGGCGTTACATCTACCTAATATTTCCTGGAAAAACTGAATGAATGCAAAATCACAAAAACATCACATGTATTCTAATGAGCAATATCAAAAAATGTTTTTTTCTAATCCTATACTATAAGTTGTTAATTAAATGCCAATTTTAAGTTTCATAATGATACTCATTATAACACTGGTTTCCATTATGAAACAGAAAAATTGACCAATGGAAGTCTAGATTTTTAAAAACCCAAGTAGGCAGAACCAATATTTTCTGTAAAATGTTTGACAGTGTTTTATGACAGTTTAAATCTTTTGCGTTAGTTTTTGAAAGAAATGTTGACCACCAGACCGAAAATACTTAATGACCAAGGCAAATACATATTTAAACTTATTATTTTTGTTTACAATAATTTATTACCAATATTTTATAACAGTAGGTAACATACTCATACGCTTTATGCTAAATTCTAATCATTTGGTTCCGTGGCGCAGTGGATAAAGGCTCCGCATAAGGTTTTTTTCGATCTGTACATTCCGGGTTCGAGTCCCGGGCAGTACATTTTTTCATATATTTTTTTTATACAAATTTCTTCGTAGAAAAAATAGTGTATGCCACTCTCATGTAATTGTTATTGATACACTCGCATTAACCATACGAAACCCGCCCTTGGCTCGTTTCGTATTCCGCTTAATGTTTGTGTATTAATAATGATCATTACATAATCGTTGCATAATATACTATTATTTTTCAAACATCACATTATTTTTTAGTTTAACTGCTAAAAAAAATGTTTTTCTCTCCGTTCCTCTTGAACTTGAACTTGAAATTTGATTTATAAATTCATTAATATTTTGAAAATGTTTGTCTCCAAAAACCACGTATTTTGATAAAAAGATAATTGACATTCGATTATTAGAAGCGGAGAAAACAGTACTCAAAGTTCAATAGCCACCGAAACAAAAGTATTAAAAATTTTGTGTTTCTGATCGACCCGTTGAATTGTTTAATAAAAACTCTAAATACTCTAATTTTTTCATTTACGTACTGTCAATAAATGGATAAAAATTCAATAGTTGACTAAAAGTGTGAACCAAAGAAGGCAGTTAGCGGCAGGGTGTGTATTAAATGACGTGCGTGGTTGAACGAAGTTCTATGGTTCTCATTCGGTTTTATTGGAGTGGCTCAGTGGCCATTTCACGACAATTTTCTACCTAACTTCCACGGACTAATAGGAATAATAATATCTAAGCTTTATTGATTCTAACCAAAATATTGAACACGAAATAGGCATAATATCAAATGTAACTTCTGTTATCCTAAAGATGGTATTTTAAATATCGAAATAATTATCAATTTTGATAATTATTCAAACCGTTGGTATATCAACATTGACAGTCTTGAATAAGTTTGATCTGATTGAAAGTTCACAGTACACAAAAAGCAACGATCTGCCTCTTCTAAATTCGCCATTGACCACTGTTGGCTTTGGAAGGACAGTTTCATAATTGAATTTTCAGGTTTGATTTAATTTGACAAAAGTGGGATAGCTAGAAACCGTGAAAAAATGCTTCGCACTTTACCATCATCATCAAAAATATACCCAAATATTCAATTGATCATTTGAAATGAACTGTTTCGATTTATTATATTCATAGCTTGGTTCGCTTCTTTTCCACAATACTATTTTAATCGTATAATAACTAACGATTGGAAAGGAACCTAATAAGCTCATAAAACTTTAAGTACCTTGACTTCTATATACTTACGCTGAAGAATCCTAAAGTGCTCCCATATTGGGTATATCTTCTTGGGAATCTCGGTTTGAATATTTTCAATTAACAGCTAAGCACATTGCAAAATATTATAGGTTATGGTATATTAAAATGCCTCTTTGAATGATTAAAAATTCTCTCAATCGATTAAAACTGCTACTGTGATCCAAGTTTATAGTCAAACTGCATTATTTCCCAAAGAATGTGTATGTGAAATAACTATTACATTTATAGATGCATCCGATGGGAGTGCTGCGCATAGGAAGTCATTTACTTACATGAGGTTTTAAGTAATATGTAGCCATTTTTTTCTATGCTTATGAGTACATAACGATGCTACTAAACTTTATATTTTATATTATAGTTCGTTGCAATTAGTGACCTGAGATCTGAAAAAAGTATGATGGATCTTTCATTAGTCCGACCTTCTGGGGGGGTTGAGTAACTAAACATTTTGAGGTCCCTCGGTAACTTTGCCTTTTCATGTGTATTTTGGGTCGTTCATTATTACCTTAGTTAATTTATATAATTAACAATTTCACTTCAAAACCCCAAAAATGAACTAGGCAATATATTTTTATGAAAAATGACCTATTTTAGGAAAACTTTTCTCTAAAAAGCTTATTTAAGAAGTTATGAAGATTTGAATATCGAAAATATCAAATATTAACAGTAGTTTTACTTGGTCTGACCTATTTTATCGATAACCAAACATGCTAAAACCAGGATGTATCTTATACGGAAATGTTAATCGTTCACACTTATTCTTGGATATGCGGGGCCCAACTGGTATGCTGAATAAATTGATTAATAAGAATATGTTATTTTCATATAAATTCGTTCATTGTTTTTTCAGACTTGCAAAAAATTTAAAATCAACGTTTTCATTTAAATAAAAATAACACGGCCTTGATCGCGTATTTATACTTATATCATTTCCGGTAAAATTTTCCAAGTTTGAATCATTTGTTAATTATACGGACGAGATTATAGTCATCGTTAATACGAATATTATGATTTATATTTATTCAAAGTGTATTTTAAAACTCACAGTAGTTTTTAGTTACATAAGTTTGCGGTGAAAATATTTAAGTTAACCAATAATTAATAGATGTTAAACATATATACTTATCAGGCGAGTGTTGGTGAAAAATTATAATCTGCCATTTATATAATATTTTAATTTGTGATTTTAATTATAATCTATGGAATTGTTAGTTTATTCCACCCGGATTTCTACTTCATAATAACAGGATTACCCGTTTAAATTCGTGAGATTTAAATCCGTGGATTGAAATTGAAAAAATTACATAAATGATAAACTTATTATTTTCGTTTTGCTTGAAGTTGAATATAAATATTTTCACTTATAATTGCACAAGTGGTTTGTATTTAATCAAAGGTAATACTACGAGTGCTTAAAATTTTATCGATAATTTTTTCTTTTCCACGACAACTTGTTTATTTGGCAAAAATATGAAAACAAACCGATTGATAAAATTACAAGTCCGCAAGGACGAGGAATTTTATCTAAATTCGGTTTGTTTGAATGCTTTTGCCTCAAATAAACAAGTTTGAGTGATGAAAATAAAAAATTATGTGGAACAATTTGAAGAGCGAGGTGTATTTGGGAAGATTATTTTTTTCATCAATACTGACAAATTCAAAGTAAAATTTTTACGTTTCAATGTAAACAAGGTTTTATCGATGAGGAAGAATTATCAGTATAATATCGAAGGATTGGCTAGTATAATGTTTTGCTATTGGTTAAAACCACTAAAATGTCAGATTTTGACAAGGGAAAAAAATAATCAGGTAAATTTGGGTTGTTTAATGAGAAACTGTTTGTTTCCTAGCAATTTGACGAGAATAACTGTCAACTTTTAAAAACACGACACCGAAGGTGGAGTGTTTTTAGGTTGACAGTTATTCGAGTCAAATTGCTAAAGGAAACAGTTTAGAATTTGAACAACACAACACGGCAGGACAATTTAATGAATAAAAAACTCGGAAACATATCAATGCAAACTTTATTTATGAAACATTGAAAATAAACACATTTTCATTTTGATGTACAATTATTAAAAACGCAGCTATTGAAATTCATACTAGGAACAGTGATATTGATGAACAAATGAATAAGTGAAAAAACCACTAGTGTAGGTACTTGTCGCTGTAAAAGTTAAAGCTAACTTTTGCCGCTGTCAAAGTGACAATTGCACTGTGGCATATGCGATTTTATATACATGAATTAAATTGTCATAGTGAACGCAACATTAAGATCAATCCATAGAAAAACCAAATTGATACCCAACCTACCGGAACTCAGATTAATTATCATGGATAACGCAATCGTTCCCAATTGGTGGAATAACTGCTGCTAAAAAACAAACTTACTGGATTGGCCCGATTAAAAAGATAAGTTTAGTAAATGAAGCTCAAAAATGGCAAAACCTCGCAATTTTTTCATCCAGCATTTTGGGATTAGGCTCATTTCAGCACCATCTAGTTGATTTTCTATGTCAGGCCATTGTACGTTTTTTGTTTTTTAAAGGTGACAACTATCCCTAATTGTAAAAAATTATAAAATAACATTGTAAACCTTAAGATGGGTGAAATTTAGTTTTGATTGATTGAATAATGATTGTTTCATGCTTCAGGATATTCAGTGAGTTTAAATGTCCCAAAAAAAGGTAGTGTTCGCTCCTGAATAGAAAATTTATAAGGCTATATCTCGCTGAATATCCAGAAAACCTACGTTAAGTGAAATTAAAGAAGTTGCAATTTGGTGCTTGGATCATTTTCTCCGTATCCTCAAGTATTTCCAGAGATACTTTGATGACAAAGTGAGAAAAATACGAAGAATCGTTATCACTTTGAGCTTCAATTTTTCTAAAATAAGGCATTTCAAATTGGACATATTTCTTGTTCTTTTGTATCATGAATAATAACGCACAAATTATTTTTACATATTTAGCTGCATAATGATATAAATTCTTCACACCAGTGGATAATAAAAATAATACACTCTCGTTAGCCAATCACATTCTATTATTATCAGAATTCACGCTAAAATGAATTAAAATGAAAAAAATTAAATCGTCTCTTCAAAACGTCAAATACCTAAGAACGCAAATCACTTCTGACAGCGCGTCGTTTGAAACGTCAAAATAATTATAAAATCATAATTTTACGTATTATAAAAGAAAAAATGGACAACAGTAGCGATAGTGAATATGTACGCCTCCCGGAATTGATATCATTTATAAATGTAAGGGTTCCGATTAAAAATATGAGTTACTCTTTACATTTTTATAAATATGCTCTATAGCCTAGTGGTGGCTGACTATGGCGCGGACGATCGAGGTTTGATCCTCACTGGAAGTTTTTTCTTTTTAGTCGTAGAGAAAGTATAGTCTTCAACTTGTGTAGAATGGCTATTATTCACTTGTATGATTCCAAAGCGTGAATAATAGCCATCATTCTGCACTCGTTGAAGAATATACTATTCTACATGCAACAACCATTAGTTTGGAAATTATTATTATATAATGTGCTTTATTCAACACTATCGATGTAAAAATAAAATATAATCATTCCAGGCTCCATAAATATAACATGGAATGCCAGTCCAGCTGACCTTTTCGATTTTAATTTCAATAGTAGGTAATCATAGAGTTCACCGCTGACATGTTATTTATTGAATCCTAATTATATTGAAAATTAGCTATAATAATTAGCAAATTCCTAAGCAAGTAAGGAGCAATTATTATTTTTATTAAGTGATAAATTACATTTATCAAACGAATATAGTTTCATGAAATCTTTTTGCATCTCTAGAGATAATTTAAGAAGTGGGCGCTTCGTGTAGACGGAGTGTGCTGGGCATATAAAATTCAATTTATAGTGTTCACTGTTGCTCTCAACTGAGAGGAATATAATTACACATAGATTCAGAAGTTTTGCATCACCCTAAATCTCCAAATAAAAAAATGTGTTCATTATATTAATCAAATAATTAGTTTCAATAAAAAAAAACCTGTATATTTGTCAAAAATTTTTATTATCCAATAATAAACTTGTTTTAAACATAAAAAGTACTCTTAGAAATTAAATAAATTAAATACAAATTGATTCTTTTTAAAGAAAAGGTTAAGTGAGAACCTACATGAGAACTTTTAATAAAGAGTATTTCCACCTCTAGAATTTATGCAAGCT
>CAJUYI010001603.1:18108-28733 GCA_910591695.1 Galerucella pusilla
TAATGTGATTGTAAATCTCAATTCAGTTGAAAGGTTTCATGATATTTTAGAAATCATTATAGATCATGGAGGAAAAGATTGGAAAATTTCAAAACTTCGGAAATTTGGACGAACAGGTGCGTATTATAGGCGTGTACATAAAAGTAGTAACGCAGCTAAAAGTAACAACGAAATAACGAAAGACACAGTCTCTTTATTGGCCTTGTCGTGGGACTCTTTCTTTACAGGCTAATACCACTAATTCTTGGTGGAAAATTTGTTGTTGCCTCATGCCTCAGGAACAACACACAAAATTTTATCTCCACTTTCCAAGGTCTCAATAACTTTAAAGGTGTTCATTTTTTATTAGGAAAAAATCACAAAATACGACCTATAAAACAATCTATTACTCAAAACATAACCTCACAATAGTCTTCTTTTTCTTCAACTTTATAATTTTGAAAGCTTTCATAAAGCAATACAAACAGCTATCTGGCTTTTAATTCCATAAAGCTTCGTATTGGCATAGAAAAATGCTTATTAAATACAATAAAAGACATGGCCAAACCGTTTGCTCACGATAATGAGCAATGTTGCCATAGTTTTTTCTATCTATATATTGATAGGTATATGATACTATTTTTATATATGTATACAATATGCAAATAATCTGGTTCAGAATATAATTTGATTTCAAACTGGGATGAAAATTTCAGAAAATCTGGGAAAGATAAATCAATTTAATGCATCACATATAATATTATCAATCAATCCAACCAAAAATACTATTAAAAACTTCAATTTCAATTGTATGTATATAATTCATTGATAGGTATCAAAATTGAATATGACAACAACGTAATTCATAATCAAATAATTTAATTTATAAAGTATATTTTGCTCACAGTTATCACTGGCCCCTCTGTTTTCAGGAATTATTCCATTCACATTTTAGAGAAAATTAAGGTTTGCATAGATTTCTAATGGTTCAAAATGATATTTTCCAGTTTCAAAAACAATAATAATAGTCATAATATGTTGAAGGAAAGATCTCTGCCAAACAGTTGACGATGTTTGTTTTTGTGAACACTTACATAACTGTTGGCATAAATTTCCAATATCAATAAAACAAAACTTCATTACATTCTCACGAGAAATGTTTAACTGCGCTTGATCATTCAAAGCGTTGAAAGCCATATCTGGACTAAACGACTGCTTCTTTATATCGCTTTGACAGCCAATGTTGGCAATCAAATCTAATAAAATGCTCTTTTGGTGCCAATTTATAGCTATTTAGGCCTACAGGTTGAATTGCTAAAAAGCTATCAAATCTACTTTAAGGCCAAACCGCGCGCTCCCTTTAGGCAGCGACTACGTAATGAATGCCAGATGTATGTAGAAGCTTTAGTGGACGATTTCAATTGCCTATTAGCTTCAAGAGTGACACAAAAGTCGATTTTAAATCTACTTCGATGCTTATTGTGTTACTTGGGTCACACAGAATATCCTAATTTCATCTAAAAAATGATTATTTTCAATGTTTCGAAGAACATTCATCAAAGTAGTTATTCAATTCTATACTAATTTGTTTCCAGGAATTAGAAAAGGTTCGCATTAAACAGCATTTTCTAGCTTTCAATCAATGAAACTAAATGCTATCAAGAACAATAGCATAGTGAATGCCAACATGTAAAGGTAAACCTCCCACTGTTACAAACAAGGAATTAAAACCACAACAGCTGATGTATAGAAAACTACAACCTATCACTCACAAAACTAGTTTCGCTTAATAAATGGCTTGCGGATGGTGCATATACACTGAGAAAATGGTATCAGTTATTCCAAAATAGCTATTTCAATATTTTGATGTCTACTAATGTTTCTTTATTTTGATTGTCCTCCATCGTGAAATTGTAAACATTTTTTTTTGTGATCTGAAGAACGAGAGATCCATTTGGAAAGATGCTGAAACTGTAAGCTGCCATATTGTACGGATGAGGTGTTCATCTATGTCGGTATACAAAGAAAAATACCCAATCACAGCTGGCCCAACGATATAGGTTAGTTATGTATACAATCTGATACTGTGTCGTTAAAATGATTAACGACATTAACTATTTTCACCAGTGGAGCCGTGTTGGGCCTGGATGTGTAGAGTATTTCATTTAAACTAGTTTTTTTTCTATTATAACTATTCACTGAGCGACCAGTACGTTTTATAAATATATTTTATTTACAACTATATATGTAATGTCATCATTACTGACGTTTAAAAAGTCTGAAACTGACATATTACCTACTTTCACTTCCCACCCGTGAGAGGATTTTTTTCTGTTTATTTTGAGAGATGTCTTTTTTAAGTTTTTTAAATAAAAAATTCATTCACCCATTCGATTTTATTGAAACTTATAAGCACACTTGACAACATTAGCACTTCCTAAGATCTTCAAGATTAGTAAACACAAAATTAACACGAACTGAACTTTTCAAACAAAGGATTAATAATTTCTGTATGTACACATATTTAGGGATTATTGACATTATTGAAATTGATCGTTATGGTCGAACTATTGTGAGATGCTACAGAAACCATTAACTCTTCATGGTTATTGATGAAGGATTGGAGGAAGTAGTTTCGCCAGAGAGCAGATTAGCAGTCTTCGTTTGATTGGAGAACGAAGTATCTACATAGCCTTCCGCCACGGTACTCGATTTCCATCCCCTCCATTGTTTGTGAACAAAGTTGCTGCTGTGCGCCGAAAACAATGCCCGGTATATTCGCCGACGTTATTTAGTTTCAAAAACGATGCTATTCTTTTCGGAAATTGCGATATGGAATGGTGTCCAAAGACTTAATTCGTAATTTTTCCAAATCTCATTGTATGAAAAATCTCTCATTTTGAATTCGTGAACGGAGTTCCATATATTTCTTTACAATTTCAACCGATTTAGTGTTTAATATCAGAAACGATCGTGCTTGATATGTTTTTGTGTGAGGAATGATGATGCTGAACTTTTCTTCCAAAATATCAATATCTCGGACTTTCATCTTAAAAAGTTCTGCAGGCTCCCGAAGGGCCAATTACCAAACCAACCTAAAATAATGAAAAATATTAATAAAAATAACCATTTTATTAGTGTTAGAATAATAACCTTGGAACAAGAAATTCTTCTGGTACTTCATCTAAGAAAGTATCAACATTTTCTTGGGTGGAGGTATTTGATTTCTTCGGTTTATAATTGGCATTTTGCCTTTTTAAAAAAGCCATTAATTTTCCATATTTTGATATGTCAACCTTGTCTCTGATAATAAAGGTTGTTTTCATCAGGGAATACGTAGACAATAAGGTTGACGATTTCTTAGTCTTAGCACATTTTTTGGCGCACCAATCTCTGTACGTATTATATGCTTTATCATACCTCGGTCTACTTTTTTGGGACATAAGATTTTCTTCAGCTTTCTCCGCTGCTTCCTTTATGTCTGGCGGTGTGCACTCCAGCTCTATATCCGACATTTTATAAAAAAATTAAATTACACGGTCCGGACACTGACAAGAGGGACAAATTTGGAGTGTTTATTAAACACCCGCCTAATCACTATTGGGAAAATAAGTTATTTGTTGTTAGTTGTCATTGTAATTTTATTGTTGACGTTTGAGAAAAAATAATGAAAAATTTGCTTTTTTCCGAATTTTTGTTTAGAAAATTATAGTTGTAAATAAAATAGCATACAGAGCAAATGTAACACTTCCCACCTCGGTATGTAATATACTATTATTAGTGAGGCATTTTGGAGACAATAATCTATTAGGATAATATGCACACCATTGGGCTTTTCACATTGACTTTAGAAAGAGAATAGCGTAGAGTCGCTTTCACCTGATTTTGATCATTTTTTTTTTCAAAAATGTCGGGGTAGCTTTCATGTTATTCAAAATTTTCTGTTCATTTGGTTCTCTTCAAAGAACAAACTCTTATTTTGCCTAGTCGGACTAGCCAAAAAAAGAACAACTCTAGCCAAAATTTCAAGTAGCAATTTTTCTTCGAAATTCGTGGGGTCACTGGCAGACTAAATTTGGTTTTGCGTGGTTCTCGTTGATTGAGAATTGTAGGAGATTTAAATCTTAACATCTTTTTTAGTCACAACTTTTTGTGTAAAATTGAAAATATATATATTTAAATAAAAATTACCCATAAATTCAAGATAGCGATGATGTAACGGATCGAATACTACGCAAAACAAAACTTGGACTGCCAGTGACCCCCCCCCCCCAAAAAGTACGAAAAAAAGTTATCACTCGAAACTTTTTCCGGTTCAAATCCTAATCCGATTGGGCTATTGTGGCATTACGCAATATCATTCCAGCGTAGTGAATGTTTCTCGGTGTAAGAAGATGCGTTTCTTCACTCACAAAACTAGTTTAGCTCATGAAACGGTTTGCAGAGAATACGTATGCGTTTAGACAAACTTTGGTATAATAAAATTTGTATTCGCTTCCTATGAACTCCCCATTTGGTGATGTAAAACAGATCTACACTTAACCGGCAGTGGCCGGACGACCAGGATCCTCGTCTTATCTCTAATTAGAATCTTCTATGTTTGTGTCTTAACATGCTTAAACTGTCACTTAAAGTTGCATGTATTTGTGTAATATGTATATTCAAGTGGATATTATGCAGTAGGCCACGAGCATTGGAAGTAAATGGTGAATACGAAATTAGCTTTCTGGATTTTATCGTCATTTTTCTATCGATAGATTAATATCGTATTTTAGTTATCGCTCTACTACAATCTGGATTATAAATAATAGAGCTTAAGTTTGCAGAATACTTCCTGCAATGACAATAAATTAACGGATATTTTTTGCCCGTTTTTTTTTTCGAAGGTGGAATGTTGTGATGAGAAAATTGTAAACCAGATTACTAGACGAGAATTCAAAAAATCACCTAGGAAGTCGTGATCTGATACAAGAAGATCATGTTCATATCGTGAAATTGGAGCATCATTGGGCATTCCAGAGATCACAATCCAAAGAATTGTTCCTGAAGTAAGGATAATACTTCAATTTTTTTAAATGAATAATTTGGTTAATAATGTAATGTTTCTCTTATTTATTTAAACAGTTTTTTAACGTGGGATAAAATTATACGCTCACTATGGCTAAATACTATTGATTTATTTAAGAAACACTTACACACTATAATAAACTTAATTTATATACACACTACTTGATGTCTATTAATTTATCTACACTCGGTATAATAATTGTCCTAATTTATCTTCAACGCTATTTATATTCACTTTCTGTTCACTCGATCACTGTATACTGAAACTGTTTACCGATTCACTGTATACTGAACAACTCCTCCACTCACTCGAAAAGCCGCGTATATATAGTCCCTCGAATCTCAAGAACTTTCTTGAATTCACCGCCTCTGCGTATACTTTATAAATCGAGAACATTCGCGATAAACCATTGTATGGCCTGGTACGTATCCAGAACAGTCTAGATATTACCTGCGAAAGAACCTTTCTAGAAAGGTCGCATTCATAGTTTGCGACAGGACCGGCTTCTGATTCAGTGAGTTCGTAACAATAATTTATCGAAAATAATCAAAGATGGGGGTTATATGGGGTATTTGCAAACTTAGAAAGAAGGACCTCATGTGGCAAGTTTTATCAGGAACCAACATTTAATAGCTATCCAGCTGTATTTTTGTTATTAGTCGTATGTTTTTCGAACAATTTGATCAAATACATGATATTGGAAACGGCGTTTAATTTAAAAAAATGTAAATGTAATGTGAATGTAGTTTTCATCAACATCCTCCACCTTGTGAATCTCAAATTTATGGAAAATACACTTTGCCTTCAACCTCACCACTTGTATAGATTGGAAAATCTATTTGAAGCTACGCGGTGTCCTTAAGAGATAAGGAAACAAAAACGATAATCAATATCAGTACATAGTCGAAATAAGGAGGATAACACACACACATGCGCTTCATTAGCAATTCAAGCAGTTGCATAGCAACGGTTCGTTTTTCTCCAATTGAGCTTGTTCGGAGTACGCGGTAAGATGATTATCGCACAGCACTGCAGGATTCGAAGAATTCCTTTGCATCTTCGGAAAAATGTTTCCTTTGAACATTTAGTATCTGAAAAAAGGTAGAACGTGTCGCGGGTCACACGGTAGGAACTTTAGTTCCTTTTAGGCAAAAATTATGTAATACATCTGACGTTACAGATAAACAATTTGCATATTCCTCGGTGGTCGAGTAGTAAGCAAACCAGACTCTCACGCGGTAGACCCGGGTTCGATTCCCCGTGAGGAAGTTTTTTTATTGGTAATTTTATTTTTAAATGATGATTCTTCTTGATATTAATAACGACAACAGGTAGACGTTTGAAATATTTAGCAGAATATTCATTATTATAGATAATGGTACGGTACCCTTCATGAGGAAGTCCGACTGGCAACATCTACTTATAACAGCATCGTATATTTAAAAAGGGAAACCGTAGCATTATACAAATTGGACATTCAATAACTGTACATTCACCACAAAAAAATTAGTGGAAACATAAAATTGAATTGTTAAATTTTCAATTTGAAGTTATATTACAGTATATAGAAATTTTTATTTTCTAGATTTTTTCTTAAGTTTGTCGTAGAAAAAATATGTTGTTCGACTGGTGTGGATTATCCATATCGCACTTGAACTATTGAGCACTCCGCCTACGGCGTCGTGCTCAAACTTTGTGTGCGATATGGCCATCATATCCACACCAGTTGCACAAACTACTATTTCTATCAAAATATGCCCTTTTACATTTAAAAACAACCTGCCAAATGTCAAATCAATTTATCCATCCATTTTAGAGTTATCGAATTAAAATATTCAAGTTTTCAAAATCTCAACACCCTGTATTTCGAAAAGTAAATATGTTATACCCCTTAATCCTCATATCATTTTGTCCAATTTCACGAGAGGAATCTACATGCGAACGTTGTAATTACCCTTAACGTTCGAGATGCTTATACCATTTTTTGCGCGATCCTATTGAAATAAATTCCGAATAAAATAATTTAAATTTCTTCGAAATGAACGAAATGTCAAAAGTGACACTTATACTTCTCGATCAGTTTAAAATATATTTTGCAATATATTTATTACTTTTTGCGCGATCGATCTTTTTTGTTTATTTACAGCATCGGTTGTCAGGACGGTAGGTTCTGTTTACACGTCGGTAAATTACTTACCGACGTCTCAGCCCTACATACATTTAAGTGGTCCTAAATAATATATTACTCCATTCATTACACAAAAGGAACAACAAAAAATAGATTTATATTTCACCAGCACTGCGAATACCAGCTTTGCATAGAATTTTAATATAGCATCGGTGGTTCAGTGGTAGAATGCTCGCCTTCCACGCGGGCGGCCCGGGTTCGATTCCCGGCCGAAGCATATGAATCGCTGCTTCGTAAACGAGAGAGAGACTCAGGAGAGAGCACACGCACGCAAGCAAGGCACATAACGAAGCAACGTAACTAAAGTTCCAAGAATGTTGTTATTAGACAAAATATAATAAATATAACAAATAAAAGCACCAACGTATGATCATCATAAATAAAGCTTTTCTTATGGTGAATCGTCGCTGAATTGAATGTTTTTTGCTGCATTCCTTCCAAAGCTCTTCACTTCTATTTGCCAAACTAGTACTTACTTGATGGATTTACGGATAATCTATTCCGAAATAGCACGCCTATGGAATTAGCAAACATTACAAGCAAAAAGCATCTTAATTAATAGACCATTTACCAATAACTACTGTCAATAACAACAGATATTAGTTGTTGAAATTTCATTGAAACAATATGTTCTTTCACCGCGTTCAAACATCTTCGTCTAAAAATGTTTTATGCTTATCATACTGCAATAATGATCGCGGGCTGACGTTTGACCCCATTCTATGACGTTGAGATAAAAGATACGAGAAATGATAGTCAGTTTTGCAATAGGAATGCACGGCTTGAAATATAGCTATTAAAATTATAATCGAGCGGGTCATACTGCAAGTTGGTTATAGACCTGAATGTATCAACTTTAAAGCTCCGCTTATTATACCGAATAAAAAAAATAATAAGATCATCGACGGAAAAAATGTACGTCGCAAATTTTTCGTATTCTTTCTAATTGATTTAATTTGCATCAAGCAATGAAAGAAGAAGTACATTATTGATTATAAACAAGGTTTATTTAAATTTAGAATACAATATATTTGTGTTTTTTAGGAACTTAACATTTTCAATTCTGCATTTTTACCGAGGGGTAAACCGCAAGTGGAAATATGTGGAGCTTTGGTGGAAGTATATGGAAGTTTGATGGAAGTATGTAGAAGTTTGGTGGAAGTATGTGGAAGTTTAATGCAGAAATCAGACAAAGTGCGGTGAAAATAACGAATTTAAAAATTGTTAAATAGGTCGTTTGGTACACGGGGTGTTTTAAACTGAAAGAGCATGTAGAAAATGCAAAAATAGGCGTAAAATTTCCTGTCGACATGGGTGGTTGGAACTTAAGTTTTCGAGATACAGGGTGTTAAAGTTACCCATACAATAGGTAAAATATCATAAAAATCAATGCTTTTGAGTGTTTTCAGAAATTATAAATTTTTGTGCTCGTTATGGAAGCGTGTTTGATTACAAAAAGGTTTCATCGGTTCTTACATGGTCAACTATCTTGAAAACAGTGCGCCCTGAGACAAAAAAGTAGTATTACTTTTCTCCTTTAAACAAAATGAGCTACCTACCAAAATTGTCATAATTGCATTAAAGCCAGTGACGTAGAAATTATTTAATAAAAAAGGCAACAGCACACCCGGATCTCCACCTCTGGATTACACACTTTTCCATTCTTGCGTAAAATGCTTCTTACCACACACGTTACGTAATATACTATTTTGATTGATTTGGATGCACTGACATTAATTGTTTCACAGTGAATGTCACATATATCTGGTATTTATGAAATTACAATAAAAATGGCAAGTTTGTGTTGTGTTGTGTGTGTGTGAGGTTGTGATATTGACTGCGGATCCTTGCGGTTCCATTAGCCTAACCAGGTGTGTGAAATTTCTATTTTCATACAAACCTCGTTCATGCCTTGCAGAAATGACATTTTTCATCAGAAATGAATTTTTTCCATTAGACCAATAATCAAAAAATTTTCCATATGGCTCCAACTTAGGTAGACTCACTGTATAATAAGTTTTCAAAGTTCTTTTGCAATCTGATAAACGATTCGGCAGCGCAGTTTTGGGTAAAAGTAGGTTTTAAATTACATCAAAAGTAGAATATACTTTTCAATGAATTTATATAAAGTTTATACAAACATCGGAGTTTAATTCACTGCCTGCATCATAACATTTTGTCTAGAAGTAAAATCTTTCTTCGAGGCGGTGTTGTAGGAGTGTGCTCTACTTCTTGCTGATTTTTACACAGGAAAACCTGCACATTTTTTCCAATATAATGAATAGTACCTACCTGCAAGTGAACAAATCATAAAATCTCATTAATAATAACAGATTTACGCCTTAATTGCCCAGTGTTTAATCTAATCATTTATCAGCGGGAACTATTACTCGGTGGAGGTATGTTTACAATAAATATGCTAAAAGTACAAAGTAGGACAATCCAAAGTGAAAGGAGGTATGCATTTTTTACACAATTAACTCGAAATTTTATATTATTGTGTATATTATTTATATAATATTTTTTGCTATTTTAAGATATATCATTAACACAATCAATGGAGTAAAAGTCCCTTTACAGAAAAATAGTTGCTATAATGAATAAATAAACAATTATTAAGTGAATTGAATAACTATAGAAATGTCAAAATTGATTAAGGGTTTTTGTGGTCGCTGACCTTTCTCGGAGAAATGAAAAACCAACTATTTATATTTTAAATTTTGTTAGATTTTGTTAACAATTCAAAAAATTTACATCACATTTTCATACTATGCTAAATGACAACTATGTTTTGGCTTAAAAATGAAAAAATAAAAAATTGTTTTTTTTTATTTACAATTTTTTTTGGCCCCATCTTACTTACCTAAACTGAACATCCCAAAACCCCCCCCCTCGGGATTAGGTGGTGCCGCTAGTCTCTGAGACTTCCCTCAGGAACTAAGTAGAAGTAAGGAGGCTCAATAGATCTTTCAGGTGCTAGTGAATGTCACCCCACAATACATACACATTACACACATACTACGTACGTACAAGGACTCTAAAATGTTTCTTTTTAACAACATTTCTGATGCATGACGACACAAATTATTTCACTATTTATCAAGTATCAAACGTCGATGCAGTTATAATTTATTGCTTCAAACTCGACCCCTTTTTGGCTAAAAAGTGGGTAGCAATTCTTTTTTTCGGATATTTCGTAACAAATTAATATCCACTCATTCAATTTAACGACTCACCATATATAAACAATATAATTATCTTGTTTTATGTATCAATAAATTCAAACTATCTCAACATTCATTACAACTCTTATCTTCTGTAATAGTAAAATATTAGAGACTTACTAGAGAATATTTTTCATTTATGAAATCTCAGCAGGAATAATTGTAT
>CAJUYI010001603.1:28743-45456 GCA_910591695.1 Galerucella pusilla
AATATAAATGAACATATTCAAATTATATTATCTTCTGTACGTTCCTTTTGGCATTACTTATTTTTTTCTCTTATTTTCTTGGGAATCAAACCACAATAATGTTTTTATATTATTTATTCCGACGTTTCGGTGGCGTTCCAGCTACCGTGGTCAAGATTAAATTGACTTATTTTTGGTCCCTATCTGACACAACGAAAAAATTATTTAATTAGGTACTAATTAATCTTGACAACGGTAGCTGGAACGCTACGGAAACGTCGAAATAAAAAATATAAAAACATTATTGTGGTTTTTTTCCCAAAAAAAGAGAAAAAACAAGTTATATTATTTCCACTCTTCTAGCTTTTTAGTTTCCGAAATCATCAATAGTTTCGTATATATGTCTATTTGGTCTAATATGTCCTCCTCGATGGATATTGTTGTTAAATTTGTTAATGCAAACGTTTTTTGAATCAGATTCTACAACACCTTCATCAATAGTTTGACTGGTTTCTGTCTCTAATGATTCTTTGGAAGTGGATGTGGTAGAGCCGTTAAATATTTACTTATTTCAGTTGTATTTTTATCACGTTCTTCTTCTTGTTTTCTTCTCCTTATTAAATTCTGGTAACCAGAATATTATTTTTTTTAAATCTTGATTACTAACAATTATCGTGAAAACACGTTAAAAACATCAGTAACACATAAACTATTTATGGTTTTTAGTACCTCGCACACATTTTCGATTAAATTACTGTTGAATCAATTATTGTTTTGGCTATCTCGTTTCTTAAAGTCGGGTTGCGTTCATAAATTCATTCAAACAAGCTCATGGCGGCTCTTTTGATTTTAACGCTGAGCTCCTAATTATTTTAAACTAAAGCCCAAAGCGTAAAATTAAACCACAAACGTGAAAACTATCTTGGGACACTTGTACAATGAGCACAATATTATGTTTTGTTGTTTACGAGGCATTTCTACTTATTTACTTATCGATACACCACTACAAAGGAATATAATAATGTTGTTGTGTAATAATGTTGTTGTGCGCCGCACACTTCGCACACAACAATTACACCATTCCAATATTCAAAAAACAATATAGAGTGTATCAGAAATATTAATTCATAAAAGTTGATTCAATTTTTATATTTTTTTACTATGAATAATACACATCGTGACAATATTTACAATCTTTGTTATGATTAATTTTTTTTAGAAACAGATTAAACATTTTTTTAACGTTTCGCTTTCGTTTGAAAGCTTTTTTAAAATATGTATTTTAAAAAATTACATAATGAAAGTTGTATATTATTTGTTTATAACTTCTTTTTATAGAGTGTTCAGAGTGCTATTATATAAACGTGTTAAACACGAAGTATTATTCTGAAAAATCAGTATAACAAATCTATTGTTCCCCACGGGTTATTAAAAAAAATCATAATACCTAACAAGCAATAAATGATGAACCTAAAGTTGTTATTTCCACTCGTGGTTTTCCTAAAGGTGGTTTATACATCGTTATACGTTTGAATCGCGGCGGTTTTTAAGGTTTTATCACCTTTGGCTCATTGCGGATAATTAATTGTACTTTAGTATTTAGCGCAGTCGTTACTGAGCATATCTCGTGATAAATTGATATTCCTTTTATTTATAAGGATATATGGGCGTGAAGAAGTCACCATAAATCACTGATGAGATAATGTGGTTCTTACCGATAGATATATACAGGGGGTATTCAAATGACACTTACAACGTTTGCATGTAGATACCTCTTGTAAAATTGGACAAAATGATATTTTGATAACCATATAACCACCGATGAAATTTATTCAGCTTTAGACTCTTGCAAAAGTAATAAATAAGCTCCAGGACCTGATAACATACCTCACGAGTTTTTTAAATACTTAGCAAATAATTGGATTTTATATCTTAGCAAATTTCTCAACTCTATCTTTAACACTTCTACTTTTTCTAATGGGTGGTCAGTAATCACTCTGAAAATGCTTCACAAAAAAGGTCCTTCTAGTGATCCTCTCAATTATAGGGGTATTGTATTAGTAAACTGCATCACTTACTAAAATATTTGTGCAAATTATTTCGAACCCTTTAGTTAGCTGGGTAGAGAATTTTAAAATACTTCCTGAATCCCAATATGGTTTTCGTAAAGAACGTGGTTGCTACGATAATGTCTATACTCTCACATCTCTCATTCAATTTCGTCTACGATTTAAAAAGTCCAAGAAATTTGTTTCATCCGTTGATTTTAAACGTGCCTTTGATTGTATTAACCATTCGTTGCTCTGGTCCAAACTTTTTGATTTAGGTATCAGTACTAAAATTGTACTTCTACTTAAGTCTTTTTATCCTAACGCTACTTTTCGGGTTAAGTCTGAGGTGCAGTACACTAAATCGTTCGACATTTGCGAGGGAGTGTTACAGGGTGAAGTACTCAGCCCCTTGCTATTTGCCTTATTTCTAGCGGACATCGAAGAATTTTTCCAAAAACTGTGGAGCCAAAGATATCAATGTTGATAATGTTAATGAAATTCTTATGCTCTTATATGCCGAAGATCTAGTGATTTGACATGGTTGAAAAGATACGACAGACAATACGAAGTATTTCAAGGGCAGAAATTGAAGCTGCTGTTTTCTCTACCCGTCAGCGATTGATTTCATGCATTGAAAATGATGGACGACATTTCGAACATCTAGGGCGGTACCAATTACGTACCTAGTTATTTATTGAAGGCTTCAATTGTTCGATTTATCACTTTAATTTGAAATTCGTTCTCATTGTTTGTAGCGACAGCATTACGTTTACGTAATCTAGTGGCAACCATAACATAAGTGTGATAACAGTTTAAATTACTGCAGACAAATGTAAGATCTTTCCATTCAGGCTAAATTTAATGATTTCTGTTAACGCGAACTAGCCTTCTAGACGTTGGAAGAACAATTCCAGCAATTTACCTGTTTCTTACGATATCTCTGGATAGAAAAGAGATATCGCCTTGCTGTTAGCGTTGTTTTATTACCAATTAAGTCTACTTTTTGAAGACCCACTTCAAATTGTATGCTTCCATTTGGAATTGTTACGAGAAAACACAAAATTTAAGAACAATAAAACAGCGCCCTCTAGCATTCATATTAATAATCAGATTGCTTCATATTTACAAATATTCAATTGTTCAACAAAAGCTCTCCCAAGTAACATCAAGTTTATTAAAATCAGTCAAACAGAACCGGAATTACATGCGTTTTTTCGTAACAAGGTTCCCACTCTCCCCCACCCCTTATTTGAAGAGATATACTTGAACTTGTAATATTAAAAATATGCGGAATTCGTCGAGAAATCTTATTATAATATTCAATATGCTCGTTAATTGAATAAATTTTGAAAAATTTTGCATTTTAAATTTTTAACTGTCAAATACGCCCTCTAACGGTGGACCTACAATGTTGAAAAAAGCAATGTTGATTGTACCTCATGGACAATTATTAATATTCATTGGATTGGATTATATCTCTAACAGAGCGTCCCGAAAGTGTTTTACAGTACGGAACTTCACTTTCACTACATGGAACACTCAAAACGCAACTTTCGGTATGTAAATGAATACAGAACGAGCAGCTTTCAGATGGCGTCGTCTGAAAAAGATATTTTTTTGGTTCCATTTGATATAAATATACATATATATAATTTAAGGAGACATATTTGCCAACTATTTATTTAAAAGGAGTTTTTATCGGGATGTGGCAATAATATCAAAGTACCTATACTCTCTAGTATTATTTAATTACAAGCTCTCGAACCACTACGTGTTTATTTTTAAGGACAAGGAACACATAATATAATGACATCAGTTCTATAAATAATACCACTCCATTTTACGTATCTTTACCATGTAAAAACAATCACATCTAAACTTCCAGGAATCTTTGAAAAACAATACATATAAAAATTGCAAATAAACAAAATCTTACAATCCACTCCCTTTTTAGTAAAATCAAAGACAAAACTCCTAATAATAAATTACCTAACACAGTTTATGGTATTGCTTGTAAAAATGAAATAAGAAATACATTGGTCAGTCTAAAAGATCTCTCACTAATAGAATAACATCCCATAAAAATGACAGCAAACTTCATCAAAAGAAATGAGTAAATTTTGAAAAATTTTTAACTGTCAAATACGACCTATACCAGTGAACCTACAATGCTGAAAATAATTTCCAGGCGTTTCTCGAGGCCACTTTTGTCATAAAATTTTTTTCCCGAACCTGATAATCCTGAGATATGGCCGACGGCCTTTCTTAGTTGGCCACCCGGTACATAAAAAACTCAGAAAAACAATAGCATTATATACAATTTTTTTCTCCAAAGATGTATAAATTAAATTGTTTAAAAATTCTCCATAGAGATTCGTTTTTTCAAAATTATTTAAATTACCTTCAAAGTACCTATCCAAAAGATATGCATATATTAAACTAAGATTATTTAGATCAGTTTTTTTGTTGATACAATTATCCTCTTGAGATATATAAGATGTTTCTAAAAATATCTATTTTTCATAATGATTGATTCTCTCGATAAAATTTCGCCATGCTCCCAATTCATGACATGGCCTTAAAATAATACGTGTGTTCAGCAAGTGCACATTTCACTTGATGAAGTTTGCTGTCACTTTTATGGGATGTTTTTCTATCAGTGAGAGATCTTTTAGACTGACCAATGTATTTCCTATTTCATTTTTACAAGAAATTCCATAAACTATGCTAGGTAATTTTATTATTAGGAGTTTTGTCTTTGATTTTACTTACTAAAAAGGGAGTGGATTGTAAGATTTTGTTTATTTGCAATTTTTTTATTATGTTTCTCAAAGATTCCTGAAAGCTTAGATGTGATTGTTTTTACATGGGTAAAGATACGTAAAATGGAGTGGTATCATTTATACAACTTATGTCATTATATTCTGTGTTCCTTGTACTTAAAAATGGACACGTAGTGGTTTGAGAGCTTGGAATTAAATACTTACGAGAGTATACTTGGAAATATTTTTTAGACGACGCCATCTAAAAGCTGCTCGTTCTGTATTCATTTACATACCAAAAGTTGCGTTTTGAGTGTTCCATCTAGTGAAAGTGACAGTTCCGTACACTTTCGGGACGCTCTGGTAAAGATATACATATTCCATCTGGATCCAATCCAATAAATATTAATAATTGTCCTGGAGGTACAATCAACATTACATTTTGCAAATAATTAATAAATGAATATTGACATTGCAAATATCGTCTCCCAATTTTCAGACTCATCCAACAAAGTAGCACTTTCAGTACTTGGCATACAAATAACTATTTACATAAAATATTATTTCTTCATTTACGGGGAAAGCAGCCAAAAACACAAACTCTTATTACTTACTAAAGTGAACTCTTGAATATAGGTATTACCAAGGCTTCGGAAAACTTTGCTTCCATTTTTCAAGGTTAAAACATTGCAATAAAAGAATATAGTTAAAAAATAGAAATCAATTAAAAACTGTCAACTTACTTGTGAGTGGAATTATCAATTAAAACCAAAGTAACGTGAAAATACAAGAAAATAATTTATTTTCAAATAAATTTTCAAGTTGATTTAATGTATTCATTATGATAACCGCAATATATCTATTTTACCTCAAAGTAAGTTTTTAAATTCAATAATTAATTGTTAAAACTGACATTTTATTCAAGAAGAAAAATAATTTGTGCACGAAGGGTGATCAAGAATAACTGATCATGTTTATACATATAATATGTCAATTGTTATTTTTGTTTTCAATTCGAAAAAAAACTTTTATTATGAGAAAAAAAATGTTCATCCATCAATAATGAAAAGATTGTGAATATTACAGTGATATAAGCATTATATTGTTGATAGCCACCACTTGTCATTTGCAAATTTATTATGAGATGACGAAATAAATGAGTAGTCAAGGAATACTCCAAAACCTCTCACACCAGGTATTCTCAAGTGCTACTCCCGAGAAAAAGGGAATTATACCATTTATGCTTAGAGCCAGTAATTTCAATTTCTCCTGGATAGTGAACGGAACAAGTAGAGTTTTATGAGAATCAGCTGACAGTCCTTCATTTGAACACCAAGTATTATAAAGTTTAAGGAACATTGCATGCGATCTGCAATAATACTGTGATATTTCTCTCTGACCTCTAAAACTAAATCGTCAGCATGGTCTAGAACACGAAATCCTGTCGTCTCAAGCTTTTCTATGAACACTGAATACAGTATACGTAATAAAACTCCTCCCTGAGAACATTATATTTTATAGTAATCGATTGACTTCCGATATATCATATAAAGAGTTACAATACACAAGAGAGGCGCGTACCATAAATATTTTGGGAACAACTATAGATTTTCCTAAATTCACAAATTGTTTCTTTACCACATTTATTGCGAAATGAGAAACCTCGATGTCTATTTTCTGGGTATTGGAATCTGTTTTGGAATTGGATAATCTTGAGTGGAACAGATTTGGCTCAGTTTCTGCATAATTAGGAATTATCGGTGGCACATCGTGTATATTATATATACATACAGTGTGGAAACCACTTATGGAATAAAATTATTTGTCATTGTTTTAGAAAATTATGAAAAATGCCGAGACACATCAACTTTTGAATTGAGCTGTGCGTTATTTAAACATAAATATGAATGTACAAGGTGATTCACGCAAGTATGCCATAGTTGGTGTTGTTTTTAATGAAACACCCTGTATATTTGCATATTTTTTAAATCCTCTCAATAAACCGACTTCAACAAACTAAAATAATGTATGGTCAATTATGAATTATACAGGGTGAAATTTTCATTCTTTCAATTATTAAACACATACATAAAATACCTGATGTATTTGATTTTAATACATTGAAATGAATGCTCAAAATGTTCTCCACCTAGTTGTTGGCAATAGCACAGTCTCCTTTAGAACTCCTCCTCAACTTTGTTTAACGTTTGAGGTGAAATATTCTGTATTTCTGTAGTTATCCTGTCTTTGAGGTCTACAATGCTAGTTGGTTGTGTTGCATATAGTTTGTTCTTGAAATAACCCTACAGAAAAAATCTAACAGCGTAAGGTCTGGCGATCTAGTTGGCCACTCAATAGTACATCTCCGTCCAATCCATTCATTGGGGGGGTTTTATCTAAATAAGTTCTTACCATTAAAGCATAACGGGGTGATGCCCCGTCTTGCTGGAACCAAACATTTTCATTCGGTAAGCTAGGATCTATTGCGTTGGGAAATAAATTTGCCAACGCAGGAATAACTTCATTCCTAAGCATATTCAAATATTTTTCAGCTGTAAAATTTCCATCTATAAATATAGGACCAATAATATGGTCGCCTATGATACCGTCCCAAACGTTCACCTTTTGAGGGTACTGAGTATGTGTCTTACGCATCCAATTAGGATTCTCTGCTGACCAATATCTACAGTTCTGTCGGTTCACCCCCCCATTCAATGTGAATGTTGATTCGTCAGAAAAAAGAATAGTACCAAGACCTAGCTATCTCATTTTTGTTCAGCTTATTCATCAATCTTTCGCAGAAATCCATTCTACGATCTGGATCGTCTTCTGTTAACTCCTGCACAAAAGATGATTTGTAGGGATGAAGTTTTTTTTTGTGAAGACATCTTAGAACAGTTGTATGACTAACATTATTTTCACGGGCAATTTGACGTGTACTTGAAGTTGTGTTCTCTTCGACACTTAACAAAATATCCACTTTCACATCATCTTCAGCGAAGTGTGGTTTTCTTTTCAATGGTGTGACATGTCCAAGTTCTCTGAATTGTGCTTTGTGAAATACTAGGCAATTCGGGATACCGGTGATTAAATAAGTTTGCCACTTCAACTTGACTTCTGCAGTTATCCCCGTACCCGATCATCATTAAAATCTCGATTCGGTGAGTCTCAGTTAAATATTCCATTGTTATGTCGACAAGGAAAGAGTGTTTGACAAAGATTTCACTTTTTCAGTATAAACTGTCAAAACATCAACAACTGACAGAATAGAAAACAATCCACATTATTTACCGATTTTGTCTAATTATTGGCGCTTTTAGGCAATTTTTAGGTATTTATGACAAAATTTATGGGCGTAGCAGGTTTTGTTTAATATACAAATACGTCTAATAATTAGTTAGTTCAGATTTTTGATAAATCCATATTTAGCTTATTTAAAAAAGTACCAATATTTCAAGGTTGATAAATTATTAGTTTTAAAATTTCACCCTGTATAATTCATAATTGACCATACATTATTTAGTTTGTTGGAATCGGTTCATTAAGAGAATTTCAAAAATATGCAAATATATGCAAATATACATTTAAAAAAAACAAGACCAACTATGGCATACTTGCGTGAATCATCATCAATACATTTAAATTTATGTTTACATAATGCACAACTCAATTCAAAAGTTGACGTAACTCGGCATTTTTTATAATTTTTTAAAATAATGACATAAAGAATTTTATTCCATAAGTGGTTTCCACACTGTATATTTACAGTTAACGACTTCGACTTTGTGATTTTGGTGGATTTTGCATTTGAAGTCACTAGGACTCTTTCACTGTATCATATAATACAACATCTCAATGAATCTATTTTGGATCTTGTCCAAGCCTGATGAAAACAACACACTTATGGAAGTTTACTCTGACATAGAAAGTTAATTTCAGTTTTTGAATAATAGCAAAATAAAGACCATATTTTCATTGGTAACTGATGTTTCATAAATAGATTCCATGTTGCTGTATTCTATACCTAAAACTTATTGTATTTGATGGAAAACTTGTACGCTTGAGTTTGTGTAAATTTGGATCAGGAAATTTATGAACCGCCGTCGAGATGAGGATGATAATGATGATAATTATTGACTCCATAGATTGAACAAGGTTACTGACCATGATGATGAAGGCCGCATATTTCAATTGCTATAGCAATGAATCAATTAAATGACGGCATACCCTAGTTCATGTTCTCATTGGCAACTGATCTTCCAGAAATATAATTCATGCTGCTGTTTTCTATAACTACAACTAATTCTATTTGGCAAGAAATTCTCTAAGATCTGATTGTAAAATTTTCGGAGGTTAAACAGTTGGTGGATGTCTGAAATTTCATGTCACAACAACCTTTTGTAGTTAACTACATCAATGGTTCAGCCTACCGAGTTACATCACACCCTCATAGCCCAGACTTGGATTGAAAAGTGTGAGTCCGGATACTGCGGTCGAATCCAACTCTGTAATTGTTGGAAATTCGCGTCCCGAAATCTTTGAGAAGCCAGTTAACATCCATTGAAGCGATAAAGTGGAATTTAAATAATAAAAATCATGCTGAATTGTCTGTGGTTATCAGATTGTATCGCAATCTAAGTAGTACACGAATTTGGAAATTACGAAAACAAAACACTCGAGAAAGATTACCATCTAATTGTTCCCGATAAAACCTTATAATTGAGATTCTAGTCATAAAGGTCAATATGCACGTGAATTTGGAAGTCGAGCATCTATCCAAAACTTGTGATCGAATTAGCTTACTAACATAATTTTATAGTTGCTCGTTATTTTCTTTTTTGGAAATACGAGTAAAATTTTTTGGCTAGGAATTATAGAACTGTTCCACTTAACTTGATGCTGTAGCATCACAAAGTAACCATAGATTCAAAAGTTTTCCATCACCTTCTTCGGATATGAAGGAATTTTTTTGCACTAACAATTTTTTGTTGGCTTGTTTATCAATGAATACCATTTCAATATGTTCCATATTTTCTGCAATATACAGATGTTTACAGTTTTTTTTTGTAAGAAAACATTTTTGTGCGATCATTTTAACATTCAAGGCATTTGATTTTTACGATTTTAAGTGCAAACATGAATCGTCAAGTCATAAGTGAGATTGACCGTGCAAGAATAGTGGCTTTAGTTGAAGAAGGTCATTCTCAAAGGTTCGTGGCAAACAGAGTTGGCGTTTGGCAAAGTGATGTATCTCGTGTATGAAACCGGTATCTCCAGACCAATTCTCTTCGTGATAGACCTAGAAGCGGTAGAAGGCGTGTTACTAATCAGCGGCAGAACCACTATATCCACTTAGCTATCCGAAGAAACCCGACCATGGCAATACCAGCACTCCAATGAGATATGAGACATGCGTTGGGAGTTCAAGTATTGATCTCGACATTACGAAGACGAATACTTGCGACAGGTTTGAGGTGTCACCAACCAATACGAGTGCCCAGACTACAACCTGAGCACAGAGTTCGCCGACTACAGTGGGCTCAAGAACACGCGGCCTTGCCTGAAGAATTTTGGAATTCGGTGTTTTCAGCTTGCCCATGCTCGCCCCGTGCCGCCCTTCAGAAGAGGAAGTGCTATGTTTTGGGCTGGTATCATGTTAAATGATCGCACAGAATTAATTCATGTAGAGGGAACGATGACTGGTGATAGGTATTTCAGAGAGATTCTACATCCTCACGTGAGACTATGGCACGCAGCTGTTGACAATTCCTTCGTTTTTATGGACGATAACGCCCGACCTCATCGGACCAGAGCTGTGAATGAGTATCTTGGAACTGAAGGGATCAATCGTTTGAACTGGCCTGCTCTATCTCCTGACGTGAATCCCATAGAACAAGCTTGAGACATGCTTACCAGGGCAGTGGCAGCACGCAGAAATCCACCCAGGAGTGTACAAGAGCTTGTTCATGCGGCCCAAGAAGAATGGCGAAATTTTCCTCAACAGAATATCAATAATTTGGTAAACAGCATGGGCAGGCGACTTCAAGCTTGCATAAATTCTAGAGGTGGAAATACTCTTTATTAAAGTTCTCATGCAGGTTCTCACTTAACCTTTTCTTTAAAAAGAATCAATTTAATTTATTTAATTTCTAAGAATACTTTTTATGTTTAAAGCAAATTTATTATTGGATAATGAAAATTTTTGACAAATATACACGTTTTTTTTATTGAAACTAATTATTTGATTAATCTCTGATCCATTTATAATGAACACATTTTTTTTTCGGAGATTTAGGGTGATGCAAAACTTTTGAATCTATGTCTATATTATAAGGGCTATTAGACGTTCGCCAACAGACATTCAAATGATGCATTCACACCTATAATGAGGTAAAAGTGGAAATGTTTGTTGCGATTGCAACGTAATACAATGATGATATTCATAAAGTTATTTGGTATTGGTATTCTCTCCAAGCTCCTACATGACATATAGCCCAAACATGAGCCCAAACCCAATATGCTTCATTTACTTATCGTTCAACCTATAACTACTGTTGGGATACAACATAAATTTGGCGTTCAGAAAAATCTAAGGTGTCAAGTAAATGTGAAAAACGGTTGGGGTACTTTGGAAATAGACCGGGTGGAGAAATAATAAGCTAATCTCTTGGCTACAAACAAGGTGTTCGGGGACTTCGTACCAAAAACTAGGGAGATGATCGAGAAAAAGATGATTCGTGTTAGATATGGCGAAAAATGAACGAATCAAGCAAAAATTTATGTATAGATATAAACTATTAAAACACAGTTTCCCGTAATATCGTAGTATTTGATAAAGCGTGTTACCAATGGATATCGATAAATAATTATAACCACTTTAACAATTTATAATGTTTTGAAAGGTATTTTTCCTAAAACAAACACCATTTAACCAAGCTGAAAGCAGGAGCTTTGAATAGAAATGTAGGTATTTACGACTTTTTGAATTTTAAAAACCAGCATGAGGTTTAAGAATGCAGAAATATTACAATTTTCTGTAATATTGTCGTATTAAATAAAGCGTGTCAGCAATAGATATCGCAGAATAATTATAATTATTTCAATGCTTTATAAGGTTACGAAAAATATTTTCCAAAAACTGTCACCCAAGCTAGAAGCGGAAGCTTCAATTATAAATGTTTTTCAACTTCAAAAACCAGCGTATGATTTGAGAATGTTGAAATATTTAGATTATTGAGAATTAAACTTTCTCAGGAGGTATGGACTATGGTTGACCTTTCCAGGCTTGATTCAGTATCCGGGAACTTATTCTCTATAACAAGAGCATTTATTGTGTCCAGGTTATCTTTGAAGTAAACCCTTTTTGTCTTGGTTTTCCCATGGACTGGTTTTGTGATGGGGTACTTCTGCTGTGGATGAGCCAGTTATAGCCCGTTTTGTCGAATGGAAAAGTATAATCATTCCCAAAACGTTACTCAATGAAATGAGTTGCCAATTTTTCTTTTAATTCTGTATAATATATACACATCATAAAAAGTATTTGTATCATATGAAAATGGTTTAGCTGTTTGGGAAAGAAGAAACCTGAAAAAAATCGTCTATGAATATCCAATTGAAAATAAATGTGAATACTTAATTTCCTTGTAAACACTCTTGAACTCTCAGCTTATTAGCTGGTGCTGGGAACACCAGGGTAAGGTAGGTACTGTAACGTCAAACACTATAGCAAAACTGGTGCATGAAATGCATTTGCTGATCCTGAACCAGAATTTGGAATATCAAAAATTGCTGCACGTAGTTGTACATCTCCGTGGATTTGAACTATTCTAAATAGATAAGGGAAGTAACAGGATTGGGTACTTCTGATCACTGTACCCTAAGGAATGACGTGCATACACTCGGCATATAAAGGGAGAAACCTATCTGTCGGTTGTGCATGGATGAGGGGAAACAGGCTTTTAAAACCAAATCAACAAAAAATAGCAAGATATAAGAGAATTTTGTTTCACAATCAATGATACGTTAAAGTACTCAGGTGACAGATGGTTTGGTGAGAAAATACAAAATTAAGGGATCCACCTTTGGAATGAACAAAAGTTGGAAACTTATAATTCTCTACAAAAAAATTCCAATACTTTCATGACTTCACTACAAACAATCACAGACTTATATTTATGATATTTGATGCAATATCAATCTTCAGTATGGGAAATGAATGCATTTTTGGAATTTATAACTTTCTTTTTCTAGTTTTTGAATTATTGATATTCCCAATTTTTTTTATTGTGAAGAATTTATGTAAATCATCATCAATTGAAGTTTTCAAGACTAATTACCTTATCGTTGCTCACATACAAATGATAACTAGATAAAAATCAGTGAAAATGAGTATAAATAAAGACCCATTCGATGTACAAAATATAATTGTTCAGCAACATGTACATTAAACTAGCATTGGCAGCTTTACTTGTTTGCGCGCTGTACAGCAGTGCCAACAGTAGATCAATCCAGTCCAAAAACTCGTAAGTTACATTTAAATTAATATAAACACCTCAATATATGAGTTTTGCTTGACATTTATTCAATTGTACTTTTTTTTAATTGTTCATGATTTTATTTTCATTTATTCATTTTTGCTTTATGTCGATTTCGAGTCTCCTATTCAATTTCAGATGTTTTGCATATCTTTTCTTTAATCAGATTAGTATCTTACCAGTATCTACAGTTTTGCCTATTGACAGTACCACATCTAAACAAAATGCTGCTTCATCTGGAAATACTACATGCCCTACAAATTGGGGATAATTCTTACATCGCTCCATCATCACTTCAGAAAATTATATCCTTCGATCAGAATCATAATCGTTGAGTTTATGACCTAAATTAACTTAGTAGGGGTAAAACATATTTTTTTTCAAATATTTCATAGCTGTAGGCTTACTCAATGAGTTTTCCGTCGCGATTTGTCCACTGGATATATTATGTGTAAATTTTCTTGAACAATTAAGAGCAAATTTGCTCGTCACCTCCAATTGCAGAACGACCTTTATAATTATCTCTTACGTTAACAAATTCTCAAATCTTTTTGTTTATTTTCCATACAGTGGATTAACTAATAGAACGATCTGGATGTTTATCATTTCACAATTCACAAAGTTCCCGCTGGGTTCGGGACTTGTCACCTCACTCACACATTAATAAAATTTCAATTCCTCCTTTTTCGCTCAAACGCACCAATATTGGGAAATAATTGAACAACTAGGTAATTGACAATGCGGTACTTATTGTTTGAGATTAGCGTTGTAAGTATGGACTAAAAAGTGTCAAAAAACAATGGTAATGAATATCTTCTGTTCATTATTCTTTTTATTTCATTGAAGTGAGAATCTACACGTGGATTCATTGAGTTTTGAATGAACTTTTATAAATTGACTTTTCAATTATTCAACAGTGTATTCAACAGACTTTTAAGTGGCTGCAGCTAAGACTATTAAGGCCATTTGGATTGTTTTTTCCTTGAAATCACTTGTCTTACGCTTTTCCTGATGATAAGATCAAGGATACATTCTCTCGATTATCGTATGTTATAAAACTGTTGTAGCGGGTTGTTTTGTGAGTTATGTCCATCACCCACTTTTGTAGTTCCCTGAAGATGTGAATAAATATCCACGAAAATTTTTTTTCGCTGCTTACCTCAATATTTGTCTGTTTGAGAAATAAAATTTTTCCGGGAAATACGACTTAACGAGCTACTAGTGTTTGAGACTCTTCTTAGAAGCTTAGTAGAAGTGAGGGGCACAATAGATTTTTCGGGACATTTACCTAAGCTGAACCCTGCAGATATACTATGGAGGTACTAGTCTCTGTGTTTCTCCTCGGAAACTAAGTGGGAGTAAGGGGGATAGATCTTTTAGGTCTCAGTGAATACAAGAACAGTTTAATACGGTTAATTTTGTGCTGGGTATTCATTTCACTGGTTTTATTAATCTTTGGCTTTTCTCATAACTTTCTAGTTACTCTGGACTGGTTGGAGCACATAAATACGAGCAAAATGGCTTGAAACTTGTGGTAAGTTCAATTATTTCGTCTTTGTTAGCGTAACGCGTCACCAATTCAAATTAAACATCAGTTCAAATTCTGTCCATTGTGTTAAGTGAGTTTATTTTTCTCTTAAACCAACACATTAGAAACTTATTTCCAAAATTCAATTAACAGCCATATTTTTTTCAATAACTTTGGAATCTTTGACGTTTTTGACGCAGATTCACAATGTGAACTATTGCTATTCGTAGAAGGCAAACGTATACCTTATAGACAGGTAGCCCAAACCACATATAGTCACTCCAAATGGAAGCCGTTTTCACCATTGAGTTTAATGTGAAAATCGGGTGGAATAAGGCTATGGCCGAACTTGCTAATCGACGCTGAGGTGACATTGAAAATGTTGGAGTTTTCACGAAAATAGAACAATTTATTGATAGATGTCACGTACTTAGATCCATTCCTTGAATACTACTTTATCATAAAAAGTAAACATGGCATACAAATTCAAGCATTACTAAGCGAGAGTTCAAAATTTATAAAAAAGGTGAGAAAAAATCTAATGCTTGATCAAGACTTTTCTATATGACTGGTGCGGAAACTGAGATTTTCCCACGAGTTCAATCTATCATTTTCACACCGGTAATGTACAGGTCTTTTCTTACGACCTGAACTGAAAAGTTTCCAATTGATTTCACTTTATGAGTAGGTAAATAGGTGAATCTGATTAAAAATTATGTATTTGACAGATTATCCGCATGCGTGAGGAAAGTTACTTAACGCTCATGTGTAGAAAGTATCTCGCACGCTTGTTAATAAGAGCCACATTCCTTATTCTACTTTTGTTTCACACTATAAGCTCGATGGTTGAAACGGCTTCCATTCAATATCATTAAGCCTACACATATCATAAGCTACCAGTACCTAATATTTTGAAACATTCTCCCCCTATCCAAGTACAGCTTAGCGCATAGGGTCTCTAGCAGCTGATGATTTGCTGTTCTCGATTTTATGTGACTGTCACTGGGAAAGTGAGTTTAACATAAACCTCCACTTTTTTATTGTATTCCACATCAATGAACTATAAATGAGTCAAAATGCGACAAATATGTATGCCAGGTTTTCTTATGATTTATAATTTGAATGGTTGTTAATCGATACACATTTCAATATACAAAATCACAAAACTGAGTATACATATTTCAAAAACTATTCATACACAAAAAAACTATCAAGAAACGCGTTTTATTAACAACATTTCCAATATAAGCGAAAAAAACGCGCTATCCCAATAAAAAAACCGTTCCTGGAACGTGCACTTCACTGGATTCCATTTCTAGTAGACTATCATATCGTTGGAATGTCATAAAATGAAATATTTCATTTCACATTTTGCCACAGATATGATCTACTATGAATGGACCTTAATAAAAATTTGATAACAAAATTTTGCAGTCTTAAACTTCAAAATAATTTTTGATTGTCTAGTTGTCAAATTTTTTCTGTTGTGTCAGTTAGGGATAAAAATTAATTTCTACTTATTTTTTCTTGACAACGGTAGCTGGAACGCTACCGAAACGTTGAAATAAAGTATTTAAAAATATTGTGGTTTAATTTCCCAAGAAATTTAAAAAAGAATGAATAATATACCACAAGGAACATACAGAAGATATAATAATTCCTATTCATAGGTGGACGGTGTGGAGTTGAAGCTCCCCATGGATGATGATGATGATGTTACTGACACAACCACAACTCTAACGACCCAAAATGATGATGACGATAACGACGATAATGATGATGAAGATGATGATGATGATGATGATGATGATAATGATGATGATGATGATGATGATGATGATGATGATGATGATGATGAT
>CAJUYI010001603.1:45857-67065 GCA_910591695.1 Galerucella pusilla
GATGATGATGATGATGACGATGATGATGATGATGACCGTCACCACAGATTAAACAAGGCTGCTGACCGCGATGATGACGACGATGATGATGACCGCCGCCGCGATGATGATGATGATGATGATGATGATGATGATGATGATGATGATGATGATGATGATGATGATGATGACCATCACCATCACCACGACGATGATGATGATGATGACGATGATGATGATGATGACGATGATGATGATCGTCGCCACCATTGAAATAATGTGAATTTCAGACTGTTAATTGTTAAATTCCAATAACAGCTTTCATTTTATTCACCCATGATTTTTGTTTTTAAATAAACTATTCCTGAATTCACAAATTATTTTATTTTCACATATTTAACTAATTTTTACCAGTTTCTGCATTTATTGGGAATTATAGGTGGCAGCTCGTGTAGAATATAGAGATATTCACAGTTAACGACTGAGTAGTTTTCGTTGGATTTCACATATGAACTCACTTGGACTTGGACTACATTTCATTGTAGGTAGAAAGGCTATTAAATTTGTATTATTTAATGCGAAATCAATTCTAAATATGGGAATGCAATGAATTATACAACCTCCCACTACTCGTTTTTAAATTATCGACCTTTTTTTCTACATCCGATACTCTATCTGGTGGCAGATATATATTTGTATGCTAAATACAGTTAACAATACTTATAAAACTACGAATATAATAAAAAAACCAACAATAAAAGTTTGAAGTAACTCAAGACAATCATACAATACATTTGCTGCATATGTGAGCTTGGGGATGAATTATTTGTCTATTAGTAGTTCAATATATTCAGTATTTCCTTCCAAGTAGATTATAACTTCATTGCGCAGTTGCACTTATCGTGTCAGTACTTCTCCCCTGGATAACCAGTGAACTTACTTATGAAAGAGGAGACTTGTATGAAGACTACCAATTTCTTCATATAGCTTTTGAAATAATTAAGCTTGCAAGGGTTTTGGATTAATATAATTTACAATTAAGTACTGTTTCAAAATCATCGGGCAATGTTTTGAAAACCAGTGCAGTTGGCTCGGTCGATTCGTTTGTCGCTCGCGAACCATAGATAGGTAAACGCTGGTCTGGATGTTTCACCTAAATAGAATTTTTGTCGCATTCACAGCATATCTGCATTCACGCATAACGTTGGCAAGATGCAAGATCCCATGGCAAGAGCGAAATTGTGGTTTTATTCTCCAAAATAATTAACAAAAAGATACAGATACATAAGATATTCTTCTCTGGTTAAAATACCTTGCAAATATAATAGAAGAGTTGAAAAAATGTTAGTGCTTCTTCAAAAACTATTAACAAATCATACTAAATGCTCGGAAACGCCGGCGAAAGAATTAAAAACATCATGGAATGCGAATTGTCTCATAAGAAAGAAAGGCGTTCTGCATTACCAGTAATTGTAACTGCTTGTCACCATACAAGGTATATAGACTTAATAAATTATTGAGTTAACGCGCGTCTTTTTTCAATTTGCTCGTGCTGACAGCTATAGCGGGTGAAAATGAAGTAAGCGGTACCTTTATCTTTCAGAACTCAACTCCAAACTCTGGTCGATATTGTTAAATTATGTATTGGTACTAAAGTACTGGACACCGCTTGTTTTTGAGAAGACTACTTTTCATTTGGAATTTTTATGTATTTAAAAAAACAACAAACAATAAATTCACTTAAACTTTTTGTTTATTTTGTGAGATGTTTATACAAAATTTTTGGAATAAATTATTAATTGTTTGTATTTTAATGATGAATTATCTTAATTACAAAAAAGCGGTATGTAGACGCCAATACTTATCAAGAACAATGAAAATGTTACGTGAAAACCAAATTAAAGTTTAAATAAGGATCCTAATTATCAAATTTTGAAGATAATCCAGTATCAATGGAGCAGTATAAATAAAGTTTAGATTATCATCACATCATTTTTTTTCCGAATTATGAGAAAAGAAAACTTTAATAAACATTCGAATAATTGAAGTTTTGGTGAAAATTTTGTATCAGTGTTATACACCAGTTCTGGTGTTGGTTTGGAGATATTTTCCTCAGTTTCACGTATAATAAAAGCTTGAAATACCCAGCCATTGCTGCAAAGAATTAGTATATTATAAAACAAGGTGGTCAAGATTATCATTATTGACCAACCACCAAAATTATTTTGCGAAAGGCTTTGCCCCGAGCGGAATAAGGTGCGAGGCTTATAAAAGTCTCCACAACCGTTAACTGAACAAAGTGAGCGTTCATTAAACATTTAATATATACCTCACACTCTACACCACATCGTTCACAAGCGCAACGCGAGAATTACGGAGGAACTCCTAAAATTATCAACCTCTAAACAGTTGGCTAGAAGACGCAATAATTGTCAACTTCACAGCAACCTAGCGGAAAAAACATCTCTCAAATTTTGATTATCCATATAGTAGACAAGATCGGAGGTCATTGAAATTTCTAAACTCTAAAGGTATTGAACAGTCTCAACGCTTCTGTTTGATGAGGGCACTAATAGTGATCAGTTCTTTCGTGAGAATGATTGTTTGTTTGTTGTTTATTTGAATTTTATTGGACATTTCAAATGCAAATACATATATTGTTAAATACCTGGATAGTGATAATTTCATTATATCAACGTTATGCAGTCTCTATTTACTTGAACAATAAGTTATCTGATTTTTTTTGTTTCAGGTTTGCATAGTGTTAATTTCGATAACTAATTCTCCAACCTGAGATACCCAGTAATATTGTGAAGCTGTTATTCTAATGAAACATATTTTTGGATACCTATTGAAAGTAACTGTGGTTTTACTCTAAACTGTTTCCGCCATCCACCAAAATAGGGACGAGAAGGTTAACTTAACACCAAGGTATGTTGAATTTACTGTTTTGACCTTAATTTGTGGAGTTCACTAATATTTGTATTTTAAATGGAATAAAAATATGTGGAGCATGTAAATCTACATCCCTGTGGGCATTCGCGACCAACTCTAGAGAAGCACATGGTTTTTGTTTTTGTCGTATTAACTTTGATTTCATTCTCATTCGTATATGTTTCTATGCTGAATCAATTTCAGGCGTACCAATAAGTGCTGAATCATCAGCATTAAGATGTCGGTATAAATATTCACATTAATATCACCCATTCCATTCTAATTGAAGTAACGTTCTAAATCGGATATATTTGATGTGAATAAAAAAGGACTAAGTGCATTTCGTCCAGTACCCCTTATACAATACCATATCTTTTTTGTAAAATCATCACTCATTACTTCAATAATTCTGAAATTTGAGCTGTTGTAGATATTAACAATCACTTCAATAATTTCAGTACCTATGCCTTATAAATTGAACTACGAAGAAAATCATCAACATCTAATTCACCAGCAGTATCAGTTCAATTGCAAAAGAATCTGAGGACATTTTTTCCAAAAGTTGATTCACATTTCTTGACAAAACTAGTGAACAAGATCCTCCTCGAAATTACGCCAGCCAAGTGCAGCCATCGAGCATGTTGACCTTCCCAGCTCAACCAGGAAAGACGAAGACGAATAGAGGTTAGAAGTCTCTTCTGCAGTGAATACATTAACTGCAATCCAAAGACAAGCTCTCCTTGGTTGGTATTACCAGGCCAATGATCAGCGCGGGCTTTACCTTGAATTGGCCTTCCTACTTTTTTTGGAACTTTTTGTGAGTGCGGAAGCAGTGATGGCAGCTTTTAGGTTTAAATGGCTTAAGGTCGGAGGCATATGGTATTCGAATGATGCTCAAGAAGGACACTGATACGACTGGGACCATACTGAATAAATCCTCATATCGAATCAGTTTGGAAGCACTGCTTGAAGCTATCAGCAATAAAACACCAAGTCAAGACTACTGGAAAATAGACTGGCAAGAGAAAACAAACAACATAGTGTCTCAGTTTTGGTTACCGGGACATAAGGAGAATGCAGGCAATGAATTGGCGGACCAGTTAGCTAAAGAAGACTCTAAAGGAGATTGAAATGACCGGAACAATTCTGTGGAATAAGACATGACTGCATAAGAACAGGAATATAGATCTAGTTGAGTGGAGAACACCAATTCAAATTGAGGTTGACAGTACTTCAACTTCATACGAAGAGTTTACTGAATAGGCTATTTGAATATCTGAGTGGAAGGTTTTTGGACACTGTACCCTGAAGAAGCATCTACACAAAATGGGGAAAGTTAGTGAACCCATGCGCAGAAAATATGAGGTTACAGATGAAATTGTCAATAATTTACTTGCAATTTACACATTTTTTCAAATATATTGTGGAGTCATTTAGAAACAGTTAGTTTCATTTAAAACCACATGAAATATCTACTTATAGTCTGCTTCTGTGAAATTTTATAAGGATTTGGACGAAATTAGTCAAACTAGTAGCCTATATCGAAGACTAGAAGCTTCTGGAATTCCCTCAACAACAGTCACTGAGCTACATGGGTACTATAAGCAGACTTTGAAAGCTTCAGAATAGGGCTGGCCTTTACTATCAGCTAATTTTATTTCATTATTTCTGCAAATTTTATATTATAAATGTGATAAACATTGAAAGTGAGCTTTATGTAGGTACTGAAATTTATTTTAGCGGTGTACATTCATTATTAATAATATATTAAACCGTCAGTGAGACTAGCATTTGAATATTAATATTACTGACGTACAGTGAGCACTGGATTCCAGGTGGGAATGCAACAAAACAATTCGTGCAAAATAAACACGAACCACTTAAGCAATTAATCATGGTACAATTACTTTGACGCAAAGGTTCTATATGCTTACTGTTCCAAGATTTTTTTAATACAACAGAGCTGGTCAGGCACATACACAAATAATTCATAATCGCATAATATCAGAGATTTGATCTTGAATCATTAATAATATTCCTACTCACCAGCTAGGAAATGCAATGCTGCACCATTCAAGTCAATCACTCATTCAATTTTTCAGTGTCTGCTTTAATGATAATTCGTTCTGAAAATGATTGAAGACTCAGGTTTCATCGAAGTACCTATATTGGGTTACAAATGTATTTGTTCAGTACTACCAACAGAAATAGGTATCGTGAATAATGGATTCTAATTATAATCATTGCCCCACTTTATGGAATCTCTTCATTAAATATAAAATATTCATTCATGATATTGGGTGATTGGTAGTAGTTGATGTCAAGTACATTTTTGTTTGTTGCTAAATTTATGAAAATTCAGTCACTAACTAACGTCCGTAAAGCGTGGAAAAAGTTTTTCTTCTCTCTATATTGTGAAAAACGCTTTTTGCCACTGTTTTGAATGACGTGAGTAACAAATACCGAAAAGGTATCGATTGCTCTTGACGACGTACTGTAAGTCAACTCACCATCCTCAAGTAGTACTACTATAAATGTTAGTTTTCTCTTAATTTTTATGAAATGTTTGTCCTCCATAATTTCTCCATCTCTAACCAAGTTTTCGGTTACTTTTAAAGTACTCCAGGAGACTTCTGGTTTTGTTATATTGTATAAAATGTTATTTGCAACTTTCTCTTCATTGTTGACGCTCTCCGCTACATGAATTTCTAAAATAGCTTCATATTTCCATCCGTCATGTCGCTTGAGAGCTAAACCATTTTCCCGACAGTCTGGCTTGAGTACTTTCCATTTTGTTACCACATGAAAGATTGGGTTATTTTGGAATAACAAACCTTATTATCGTCACTTTTAGTCGCTGTAAATTTACGTGCCATTCCATTCTTGGAATCAGGAAAAGTAACAATTGTAACATATCATGCCTTAGCATTGCCAATTTTCACTGCAAAGACTTAACTAACAATTTTCATTATTATTCCAACGTTTATTATTATATAAAGGACTATGCTTCCAGCTTATGGAAAATGAAAGACCACTCAAATGAGGATATTTTGATACCAACTTGTTCGTCTTGGAAAATAGAACATTCGATAACATTGCGCCAATGTTGTAATTTAATTAATAAACCCCACAAAATCAGCTTATTTGTCAGAAATTTTCGATTCGATTACATAATCTAACCATTCAATAGGACACCACCTGATGCAGTGAAACAGAGTCAGACTTGTGAATATAGTTGTACATACGATGAATACCCGTTTCGTCGAAACAGAATAATAGGATTATATTTTTCAGTTCTATAAAGATATGATAGATTATAGATTGCAAATATTTATACGTGACAGATCCCCGACAGGTAATAGGAGTAAGAAAGAAAAGGGCGTATCCATCTTATTGTGGACTAACAAGTTTTAAATACAAATGACCCAACGAAGAGATTCGACATATTGATGGCTATTACTGTACTTGCAAAACTGGAGCTCGAACACTTGGATGGGATGTTGTGCACATGTAGCTAGCGTGATTTGGTATTTAGGGTATGCTAGACACCAACCTAATATTAGATATCCATCAACCAGATTACTAAATACCGTACTTGACGCTGCTGATCGAACTATACCTAATCATGAGGAAATATAATGATGCAAAATATATTCAGTTGACAGTGCTTTTTATGTCACGCAAGGAAAAACACTCATCGCCTTCAAAATATATATAACACAAAAACCGGCTTCGGCTATCAAAAAAATATGAAAATTGAACAAAAAGAAGGTAATGAGGTCCTCAGGCGATGCCTGTGGGGGGAAGGTGGAGCGCGTAAGAGGGGATACTCTAAGAATTATACATTATTTTTTAGTATCACCCTTTACGTCGGGTTCATTACCTACACACATTTCACAAGCATTTGTGTATTAACAGTTAATAGACATTTAACATCTAGCATATAAAAAAATCTTTTCCGCATCCCTAGCCTATTTTTTACCGATGCCAACAACTACACTACAGAATACTACAAAGAAAAAACAACGTATAAAAATTCACCCACAAAATCAGGTCGATTCAACCCTGTCTGGATTTATTTATTCATTTCTTATCTCCGTACTTGGTGGAATCAGGTGGAGTCTGTAATACAGGTTTGTTTACGTATTTTCTCTCTGTCTTACTCATACAATCTTCGTAAGCGATTTTAAAAATAATATCATTAATTGTGAGTTAATTATAAAAGTCACAACATTGGCGCAATGTTATCAAATGTTCTATTTTCCAAGGCGAATAAGTTGGTATCAAAATATCCGCATTTAAGTGGTCTTTCATTTTCCATAACATGGAAGCATAGTCCTTTCATCAGTGGCTGCAAATAAGAATTTAATTACATCGTCCCTGTCAAACACATTAGATTTTTTTGGTTTATATTCGTAATTCTCCTTCTATGCTATGTTTTCATTGAAAACACATTTCTTGGAACGGTTAATATTATCACTTCATTTGGAATTATTCTATTCACCTTTTCACTGTTTCTTTAGAATTTTCCATACATCATCAGCCAGTCGTTTCATTTTGAATTATTATATCAAGCAGCTGCAATCTAGTAGCAGATAACAATGTTCGAATGCCAATTCGGGTACTAAAAATATTATATTAACACCTTCATCAAAGCAATGAACAACAATCTATACCTCTTGAATGATGAATGGAATGCTAGAAATCTGTTAGCCGATTCATTGTAGGTGGAATTTGCGAGGTGAAAGAGTCAAATGAAACCAACATGAAGACTTGTTTGAAGTTTTCTTATTAGAATTTATAACACATTATTCATACGTTGACTGATCAAACTGTACTGTTACTTTGCATATCACGATAAATTATGTAACATTTCTTTGTTCTGAAAGTGCTGTTGGAGTCACTTACAGCAAAGTTGAAGCCACAAGTGTTCTGTATTGAGACTACTATTTAGTATTATGTTTAAAGGTTGTCATGACTGTTTTCATTTGCTTATTAGGTAATACTAAGAACATGTATCATGTCCATTGATGAATTAGTGTTTTGAGAGTATAAATATTAAAAATGTATACAAATTGGAATGTTAGCAGTTTTCTGACCGGTGGTAACAAATCAAATGAATAATAGTATCAGCCACTATAAAATAATAATTTTTTCGTGAGTAATATCCAAAAAAATCGAAAAAAACTCTGCTAAGTGATATTTTGACAAGAAGTATAAGTGCTGGTGGCAGAAACTCATTGCTTTGTAAAAATCCGTAGTGTTTTCATATTGACGTATTGGTTTCAATGGTATTGTTCTGTACACTTTTCTCAATCGCCAGATCAATATTAGTCATATAATTAGTTCCAAAGCCACTCACTTTCACTACATTAGCTAACTGGCACTGTTTAAAGACAATATTATCACAAATTTATTGACAAAACATTCAGAAAAATTGTTAAGCGTCGTTTTCTGGTGTCAGAGGAGACCATAATTACTTGTTATCAAAGGTAGAGTCCATATAATAACCTTTTTGGTATAGGTCATCGATTGTTAATGTTCTTCTAACACATATCGTTGGAAGAAATGAAAAAAAAGGCGTGTCTGTGATTAATTCTAATCAAAATATCACAATAATGAACCGTTTAAATGTACGTCAACCCTAATATTTGTGTTTAGATTACGCGCAAGCTTAACCTATCAATCGGAAGAAATCACAGCAATCATAATAGGATGCAGACGTACCTTTCGTATGTGTCTTACGTCTTTTTCTAATGTCTCACTGACAGTACTCGTTAGTTCTGTACTCTGTTGTTTACGGTCAGTTATTATTTATGAAAAGTAAATATTAATCTTGGATAGATGAGGCTTTTACTTGATGAAGATTCATACCAATCGATGAAATAAGACATTTTTTAAATCTACATTATATTTGCACCTATGTTTAATTTGAAGTTGTGACGCGTAATAATCGGGATTAAATAATTAATCAACCTCCAAAATTTATCACATTTTTTGTGCTGTTCCTGTTAAATTTCTGATAAGCATACATGTTTTTCTTATTCATTACATTTAAGTTCAAAACAATCTAATGCAGTTATTGTCAAAGGCTTAGAACATAAAACAGACAGGAAGGAGCATTTACCAAATAAGTTTGCGTCCAAATAGGTGGTTGCAAATGGCGAATAGTCGTTTCCGTTTTGACAGTGGCGTACTGTTTGCATAGGGTATGGGATATGTAAAATTTTAAAATTGTAGCTTATTGAAATGTTATGTTTTACTATGAGCTGTCCTATATAAACAATATTGTATAGGAGCAATGAAAATACGAATATAGAATAATACTTCTGATAATACTTTCGTTTAAACTTATTTTCACCAAAAAAACTACATAAACAATCTACGTCAGTCAACGTCAACTTCACAAATAAGTCATAATTAGGGTATTACAAATGGCGACTTCCGTCGCATTTTCTTATAGGTACAGCTAATTGATGACAAGACTCCTTCCTCTCTTTTTTATGTTCTTAGGTCAAAGGCTTTATACACTTGTCATAATTTTTTCGAATAAGTCATGATATGATTCCATGCAATCCTTGTACTACATTGGCCTCAATTTTGTGTGTTAATTCTTTAATTACAGAACTTAATATCCCCGTGAGTTCAATGAAGTATATTATACTGCCTAAAATTAGCCTAAAGTTTGGCAAGTTCATCTGAAGCTACGGGGCGTCGGTAAGAGGCGAGGAAAAACATGGCGTATATCTGTCAAACGTACAAATGGCGTACGGTACCTATTTTACCAAGTAAAACTGAAATTACAAGGGTAACTGACAATACGAACACCACTGGATAAATCAATCAGTCAATTGACGAAGTGAGAGGGAAGAACATACGCACGCGCTTGCCAATAAGAAGTCACCTGGTCGATAAAAATCACCAATTATGTAATCGGAGGGTGTGGTCATTATGGTTTTCGTACAACGTTGCCAGAGCTTTAAGAAGCTCATAACAAATTTGAAAAAGTGTTCTCTTTTAATATTCATAAATTGGAAAATAATCTTAATAGAATAAATCCAAGGAAACAAGCACATTATAAAATTAACGTTCAATCATATTTTTAATATTGTTGATAATAAAAAGACCCATTTATAATTATTATCACTACATAATCAGTACTTCAACTTTTTCATAGTTAAACGTGGCAATGTCGAATGTTTTCGACTGAATTCCTTTCACGGTTTCAGATAAACTTGCCAAAGTATATCGTGAGTATACCTATCAAAACCAATGAATATTATTCGGTGCTATTAATGAATAATTCAGTAGCGCACAAACTAAAATTGTTTTTATCAATCAACTGAATAAATGATTAACACGGAATTATCGCATGTTGCTTGATTACTGAGACGATTGGACGTTATAAATGAATTTTAAAAGTCAATGAGGCGGTAAAATTATATCTAATTACAGTTTATCTAATTAGTGCACTTCAATTTAAGCCCACGCAGTTATACAAGACAAGTATAGTCTTTGGTGAAATTTAGACAGCTTTCTATTCATTACTTCCTTTGCATTTTTTGAATACTCGTATTGAAACAGATGTTATCTTGAATATTCTAGATACTAGAATATACATAAACTGTAGTGAAGGAAACATTAAAAAAATACTAACACCTGTACTACTGTATGTACTACCAGAAATATTAACAACGACCAAGAACTCGAGAAATTCATGATTCAAAAGCGTTGGATATTCAAAATTCAATTATGGTCAAAAAAATTGTAGAACGACTGATGAAATGGTTAGGCGATATATGAAAGGCTGGTACAAAGTTCCTAATCTAATCAATGATAAGATGGAAGATAGCAGGGGGTGATAAGCCACAAGATATTTGACCTAATGAAGTATCACATGCCGCAGGGTATGAGTTACAGTGGTCATGTTTTCATGTTTATCACCTCTTACAACTACTATATCCTTGAATTTCTCCTTTGAAACCCGTCGATCTAACGGGACATCTGGGGATAGAAAGGGTTGGACCAACCCAAACCATGGACAAAAACACAGACCTCATATCTGCGAGACTATTGAGTCTTAAACAGTCTGTAAGTGCAAAAAATCTTTTAAGCAGCTGGTTGGATCTGCAATTGCAAGGAAATTGTCAGCTGAAGTCCTAAATACTTAGAGCACAGTATAGGAACGAACCAGTAGTTTTACTATTATAAATTCCATTAATAAATTCCCAGAGCGTTTGATGACCTTGAACGGATCGCTTTACGATTCATTTTACTCTTCCATAGGAGTAGGTAGCATAAGTTTTAAAATGACTTGAACGTGTTGAATGTTTGTTCTTAAATATTGTGTAACAGTACACTGATGAGTGAATAAAACAATAGTCTTATATGAAATATTTATTGGTCTACACACACACTACCCGTTTTCTTCTTTTTAATGGTATCCATTGCAAAAAATGTCTATAAACTATAAAAATAATAATGTTTGTTTGTCCGAAAAGCCGTAAAAATATAAGCCCTGTATAATAAATAATGTTATTCGTAAATTCACCACTTGCACTTTGGTTGGATCGCAGCACATTACTGGCCGCCGGGTGAGATACTCATACTCATCCGAACGACGTTGTAGGTCACATAGAACTCGGAAGTGTGACGGCACGAGATAACATACTGGTTCGTTCCTATGAATACTGTGCTAAGAGCATAATATGGATACAGATATAGCTACAAAAAGGAAACCTGAACGTTTTGGACTGAAATATAAATGTGAGGTGCACACAAAGATCTCCTAGGTTGATCCTCTTGTAATGTAATCTCCAAGTTTGACCTATCCAATAAATACGGAAGTGAGACTACCAACTAGTAGGTACTGTATATATTTTCAAGAAATGTTATAATTACGTAACTATATCATAGTTTTCATCAATGGTTATGATAACAAGTGAATACATTTTCAAATGAAACTAGTTTCTCATTATGGTAACTTGGATTTAAGTGCATTTCATGTTTTTGCATTTAAATTTATTACAAATTCCAAAAAATATAACATATTTGGATAAAAACTTGCATATGTTGACTAAATTAACACAATTATACATCAATATTAATCAAACTATTTACCTAAATTTGTATTTAATAACTTCATTATGCAACTTTATCCAATATTTATTTCAATATTCTGCTATAAGAAGTGGATGTTAATCTAAATTAATTGAAAGAAGTGAGAATTGCTAAAAAATAGTAAATATTTGCATGAAATCTCAATATTCGCGTGAGGCAAAGTCATTTATTTATAATTTTAATTAAGTAAATCCATAGTATGAATAATGGATAAACATCATGACTACTTTTTGGTGTCATTCGAATACCGTTTTTCTTAAAAGATAAAAATCTGCATACTTGGTTTGATCGCAAATCAATTAACAAATATGGATTGCACTTTGCTAGAAAGTTTATTAACCCAACATTTAAATTATAGCACATTGACACGAAGCTTTGCTTGTTTTTTCTTTCGTCAACTAAAAATAGCTACGGAGCCCTTAGACGTTTCATAACCCAGGTAGAGAATTGAGAAAGTCAGACACCTACAGAAAAAGGGGTTATAGAGAGGAGAACTTTTTTGCAAACACTTTGTAGCTTTGTTCGTAGTAGTTCGTATCACAATTGATCGGAAACTGGATGAATCATGCACAGAGCCCTCTGTGAACGGGTTGATCGTCCAGTTTTGAGCCGTTTGTGATTGCTCTATACGAACAAACCTGATGTGGTGAAGGGACAGAAGTTGCCAAACAAGAGGAGGGAGTCAGGCAATGAGTTGTGGAAGTGAACCCAACAACAAAAAAAGCCCAAAAGGCTGAGGACCAAGAAAAAGTTGAAAGTACCTTGAATTTTAAATTTCAGAGAAAATATTGATCGCAATTCGTATCTGAGTTTTACTCCACAAAACAATTTTATGAGCGGTAATTCATGAGATTCTCAAAACACAATCACTTCATATATTATATCATATGGATTAATTATAGATCTCGTTTCAACTTACGTAATAAATATCGTTGCATTTATAGTGAGAGTATATTCTGTTCGGATGCTAATAACCATTTTATAACAAATCATCGGTAAAGAAAACTTAAAATTTACGACACTTTAATTCCTTTAATAAAAAATCGAAATTATAATTTGTTGGAATGTTAAGAATCTATAGCTGGCGCGGATGCACGTGAGTTAGATGATACTCCGAATGATTAATGTAAATGAAGTTCTATTCCTCCTAATTGCTATTACATTCTTATATCGCGTATATCAGAATAAATCCAATACAAGCATGTGAGTATTGTGAAGATATCGTAGCTTTTCTTTTGGTTGTATATCTATAGATTCCATAACTTCAATTATTATTATTCTCATTATTAATTATTCGATCGCTTCATTCTAGTTCGTTGCGTTACATACTCGCTTCTTCCAATTGGATATTAGGCAGTCTAGATCACGCGACCTAATATGACTGTCTGGGGCAACCAATTTGAACAGCTATTTAGATTTGTAGGGTAGACTCCGTTTAACGTAAGAAGATCTCCCTTGAAGCTGCAGTCGTATGCGCGAACCTTTCTGGGCTATTCTTGAAAATCATACGATCCGGTTCTTCTCTCGTACGATGGGGTCTATCTCCCACGGTCGAAATCGACTTCTTCTTCTTCTTCCCCAATTTTGTTGGGCTCGGTATTACCATGCACCCAGTGTCGTGATGAGGGCACCACTTATTCTTTCTTGGATAACACGAATATTTGTTAATTTATTGTATTCACTGGAAATTTAGAACAAACCAATTATAAATGCAGGAATTATAATTTCAAGTTGCTGCACACTAAGAAGTCCATTAAAGCTCGCATGGAGGTTAAGCATGTGGAGTGTATAATGTTAGGCAATGAGACATAGAATTTGTCTGGATTCCAAGTTACACCGATATAACAGGTAATGATACTGCTGATAAATTAGCTAATTATGCAAGAGACTACAAGCCAACCTTCTCCAAAGTTGACTATAGAGAATTCATACCGTATCTTGAAAATAACTTATGGATTTCCTGGGAGAGGAAATGGAGAAGTATGTCCGTATGTAGAGGGAATTTTTATGCCAGTATACATTATAATCCATATAAAAGGCCATGGTTTCAATTTCTTAAAAACAGTTCGAGAGCCTTCGTCACTGTGATGTGCAGACTTCGAAGCGGGCATTGCTGCTCCCCAGTGCACCTACATCGTATTGGAGTGAAGGAAAATCCTTATTGCACCTGTGGTGAAGACGGGGATGTCAATCATATAAGATTCCTATACTGTGGAGTGAATAATTTTAGATGTAGCAATTTGTATAAAGTCTTGCTTGGCAGTATTAACAGAGGTCCTCGAAATCGACTTATTCGTGAACTTTCAAAATTATTACGTTGTTGCCAACATTATTTGATACAAAAGATCTACTTTTTAGTTATTTTTAGCCTATTTAGACCATTTTTCAGTATGAGGTCAGCATAATTTGCATAATTTTCGTTCGCTTTCTTTTCAAAAATTTCCATCTTAATACTTTTGTTATCCAATATTGTAATTAGTTCTTGTATATTATAATAATTTTTTTTTTTATTTCAAGTTAGTCGCATCAACCATGTGGGTTATTAGCGACTCGGTACGCTTACAGTTTGTGAATTAATTCTATTTCGTTCAGGTACTTAACAAGAGAGTTTACTTTACAGTCATTTTCTAATAAAATTTTAAGGTTCTGAGGTAGATTATTGTTTTGTCTCTGTAATTTGTACTTAGGGCAGTCAATTAGAAAATGTTTCACTGTTATGTCACATCTTCACAGATCACATTTGGGTGATTCCGTTTTTTCGAACAGGTGTTGATGGGTTAATCAGGTGTGACCTATTCTTAGTCTTGTGAGTGAAGCTTGGTAAGGGCGTCTTGTAGGTATCATATTCCACGGTTTCACGTCGGTTTTTATTTCGCGTAACTTCGCTTTGGATTCTCGCCACTGACTCTGCCACGCACTAAGCACTTTTTCCTTGACGTGGATTTTTAGGTCATCAACCGTTATTTCTTGCACTTTTATTGCACTTTCGGTGGCCTCTTTTGCTTGCTGGTCTGCCTTTTCGTTTCCCAGGATTCCGATGTGGGATGGGATCCACATAAATTGTACCTCTCTGTCGGTTGTGTTAAGCTCATCTAGTATTGATTTTATGGACAGAGAAATAGGATGAGTATTATACATTTTTTTGATGGATTCAAGTGAACTGGGGGAATCTGTGATTATTAGGAATTTGGAGTAGCTTAAACTTTTGGCATGTGTTACAGCTTGAAGTAGTGCGTACATTTCTCCTGTGTATACTGTGCTGAGGGGTGAAAGTTTAAAAGTTAATTTTGTGTCAGGGGTAATAACTGCAGCTCTGACGCCATTTGAAGTTTTCGAGGCAGTATACATTTGGTAGTATTCTTGATACTGATTTAGTTGGGTGTGGAAAGCTTGTTTTATGATGCAAGCGGGTGTTTCATTTTTTTTTTGAATTATCAGGGATTTTATAATAATCTTGCTCACTTATATTTTATACTGGAAGATTCAAAGTTTTGTCAAATTAAAATTAGCATTGGCAGAAATAATAGCAAGTATGGTATAAATAACCTACGTCAATTCAAAACCAGATCAAAAAACGCGACATGTCATATATACACAGTCTTTTTTCTTATGCTCTAGATCGTGATCGACTTCGAATTTTGAAATGTCCCAGGTACATATTTACGCCGTACAATTGTTGTCGTTGGATGTCGCCGGCATCTTTTTACTTTTCTTCGAGGATTCGCATCAGTCACGAAAACATTGTGCGGCTCACGTGCGAGATCACGTTTCGATGGTTTCGAATCACAGATTGACAGCGTAGATTATGTCCTCGACCACTTAAATCTCTATGAACTCTTCAACCTTGTCTCCAAATCCAATTCAATAGCGATTATCCGCTATACGTAACTTAATAGACAACGTATTAGAGGAATAGAATATTCAATTTTGTACTATCATTTTACTATACCGTGTGAAACAGCCAAATGGAATGAATTGGATAAAGAATAAAGAAAAAAATGCTCGGTTGATTTGTATTTTCAAATGTGTGTCGTATGACAGAGGCAAATTCCAATTTTATCCTGTTTATTATTATTAATGTTTTGGATTCTTCAGGAAATTCTTGACACAATTCATGTACCTACAATGTCCTTCAACTAACTTCAACATTTTGAAAAATATTAAGTGTTTTCAAATTTATAACAAAAATTAACATTAAAAAAAGGAAATTTTTTTTCGCAAACAAATTCGCTACATTTTACCTAATTCTTATTTCCCATTCAGCTCTTGATATTGAGAAAGTAAGCTAAAACCATTCCTACATTCAATTTAACTGATATGATATAAAATAATTACAAAGACATTTATATTTATTTTCGTAGTGATCAGTGTCAGTGCTTGTATATCACATTTGATTTTTCAACTTAATTATTAGAAGTTCATACAATTCATCTTTATTGTATGGGCACAGAAGAAAAGTCTCTCGTTTGAGGTTTAACATCAATATATGGCTCTAAATCTACGCCTTCAGGATCACACGATACATTCGAAATTATGTCATTTGGAACAAATTTTGAAACATATTTGCAGCCTCTGGAGGATTCCTACAGCTACCAATATTTTCAGTAATATCTGCAGCAAGTTTTCATGTACTTTTTGTACGATCTTCTGAAGCTTGAATTAAATTTTGATAATATTCTTTTGTAGTGCATTGTAAGAGCTCTATATCTGTGAAGTAGGGAGGGTGAGTGTAGGCCACATGTGACCCATTGTACAACCTTCCTAGGAGTTATCCTCCTAGGATATGGTCTATCCTATCCTGCCCAGGAAGGTGGACAGGTCACTAGGAGATGTAGGCCAAGACTCGCCGAACATACACTCTCTTATTAACGATAACTCCGGACACTCGCATCTTCCTCTTCACACATCCTGCATAGAGGCGTGTCCACTAGCCCCATAGTATGGAGGTGTTTCCTTAGTTGACAGTGGCCAGTCAAAAATCCTACCGTCATTGTAGGTACTGCTTTAGCCTCTAAACCTAGTCGGCCATTATTATTATTAATATAAAGAGCATGGTATATTCATTAACTTCGCATAATCCGAAACACATTTTAACGATAAATCTGTCATTTGTCAACCACCTTCCTTCCACTTCACATTAGTGTTCAGTTCATGATAATCAAGAATGAATAGATAGAGTGATAGATGGAACTTACTTGTGAATCTGGTACGTACAATGCCAACAGACATTATATATCTTAAATCTCATGACTTATCTAGAGAATTTTCTAGTTGCGCACAATTTTAAAGTAAATTGTAGTCAAGCATCATAATCGATGGGCATCTGAAAAGGCGAAACCAGCGAATGATACAGTAAAATAAAGCGGACGGTAATCACCAGCTTATGGTAACCGATGATCACATTGTAGATTGTCATCGCACACTTCAATGCCTGTTGCCTCCTTAATATCCTGTCAAACCAGTTACAGATACCAACACCGACATGGAAATAAAAATAAATTTAATTATTATATATCTACCCATTACTCCGCTAAAAATGTGTGTCGGTGGAGATTGCTTTTGAATGGGATATCGGATTACGAACGATAAAAAATCAACTCTAGAAATTTAATACGCAGTTATTTAAAAGTATTAATTGATTTTGTTTTATTTTATTGATAAGTTTTTACTGAATATAGTAACCAATCAAATTACTTAATTTCAAGTCATGTGTCAAATTTCATCCAATCTCCTCAGGATTACAGCAACTATTTCACTAGAGTAAATTGATAACTGACAAAATTTGAAGGTTTTGAACTGGCAATTTTTTGTCTTGTCGCGGCAATTTTTTGACGCTTAATATATCAAATCTATGTATATAAAATTCTATCACTCTGTGATAAAATTCAATATAAAATATTTGTTAGTTGTTTCTAAGGAAACTAAGTTGTTTATTTATTTATTTAACTGTCTAAAAATTATGGAAAGTGTTTCAAAAATTTAAATAAGTATTATTAACATGAATAATACAAGGTTTGGAAATAATTCAATAAATGAAATAGAGAGTACAATTAAGCAAAGTATACCGCGAAATACTATAAAGACAAAAAAGTCTGCGAGGGAACAGTTTAGAATGTTCCTTTGACTTTTCATTGACATATTATGTCAATGATTTTTCTGTTTTCGGGTTTTCTGATTCCGTCTTCCAGTTTCAAGTGTTTTTATTTTTGGAGAAGGATGTTTATGGAGGATGATGTGTACCTATTGGATATTCTTGAAAATTGATTTCCAAGAAGACGGTACAACCGTAAAAACTATTATGAAGAATGGAAAAATCTTTTTCCAAAGGTTTCGCTTGACCAAGCCAACTGTTTTGCAGCTGGTAGGTAGGTAGGTTTTTTCATCCAATTCTTCATAATAGTTTTTACGGTTGTACCGTCTTCTTGTAAATCTATTTTCAAGAATATCCAATAGATACACATCATCGTCCATAAACATCCTTCTCCAAAAATAAAAAATAAAAACACTTGAAATTGGAAGACGGAATCAGAAAACCCGAAAACAGAAAAATCATTGACATAATAGGTCAATGAAAACACAAAGAATGTTAGGTTAGAAATCTCCACTTTGAGGATAAGTGGAGAATAAGCGAGCGATTTTCTAAGCTTAGCTAGGCGCAGCTTAAAATGACTAGTTGTTCATGGTGCAAAACAAAACTTTCTCAAAGCGCCACTTGACTTTAAGTCTACTCAAATATCAATTGGTGCAAACGGCCATCAACAAAATTACTTTTGTCAAAATTGCTGATTTTGTTGTTATGCGTCAAACGGTCACAGCATGAGTTGATTTGAGGCATCAAAATACGTTCATATAAAACTAATAATTAAAAATGTACTACTACATAAAACCTCGAATATCTTTGTTGTTAATGTAACAAAATATATAAAACTATACATTTTTGGAAAGGGGAATGATTGCTCTTTCGATTGAGATTAAAAATTATAGGTTGTTTCATTTAAAATAATAAATATTTTCCCCTTTGAATTTGACCAACATTAGTAAAACACCCTGTGTTGATGGGATGAAATGCCAGCCAAGCCTAAAAAAATCTCTTTGATAAACTGGTGAAACTAGTGAAAACCCCATATCTTTGGAGCAATAAAATTAATAAGCTGGGCGTCTATGTTTAAAATCAGTCACTCTTGTTTGAAAATGTAATGATAATGAACATTGCATGAATCCGCCTATAATTGTATTCTAGTTGTGTACACTTTGATCTATCAGCTGGTCGGGAAGCAATGTTGAATTGATCCACGAAAACTATTGTTATGACTACTATTTGTGGAAAATATTGTATTCCCAATTATGGTAATTCGGAAGTACGGTCTATTTTTATGAATGAGATAGTAAGATAGTAGTAAAATATTGCAGCATAATTATTTTTGTAAGGCGCTATTTTTCGAGCGCTATTGTGTCCGTCGCTGTTTCAACCTAGCGCTATTTAACCTCCAACCAACAAAAATATTAACAAATCTATTAAACTCTAAGAGCTCATCCATATCTCAAATGTGGTTGTATGAAATTAAACCAATGGTTCAATAAAACTCAAAGTCCAAACCACAAAAATTTTTAATAAAAGTTCCTCAAAAAGGACACTTATAATTTGTGCTACTAGTTTCGGTACAATATTACCATCATCAGGCTACAATATAAAGAGAAAAGGTACACTTAATATAAGAAGATCTTACAAGATTATGTTACGTTACATAATCTTGTAAGATCTTCTTGTATTAAGTGTACCTTTTCTCTTTATATTGTAGCCTGATGATGGTAATATTGTACCGAAACTAGTAGCACACATTATAAGTGTCCTTTTTGAGGAACTTTTATTAAAAATTTTTGTGGTTTGGACTTTGAGTTTTATTGAACCATTGGTTTAAATCTATTAAAAATTAAGCCGAAAGGCACATCCACCGCCGAAAATAGTTTTCGAGCCAAAAGTGAGACCTCAATAAAACGGGTATTATGAACGAATTTTATTATTTCAAGATAATTACCACTGCAGTGCATCCAATTTATTCATCAAGTGAATCAATTGATAAATTACCTACCCACTGGAACGATTAAATGATTTTGTGTGAATATCGTTTCCAATTTCAACAATACCGTGACCTGATTTGTTTTCCTGAGAAATAACCTGTTGGTAAATTATCTCTCTTCCGTTGACCAAGTTAAACCAGGAAGACGAAATGATTCAGATTAAGTTATGCACATACGGAGTGAGGCACATCATTACATTTTTTATTTAACGTACAAATTGAAAATCATGCACATTCGGACAAATATATTGTATATTATCGGTTCATTTTTGGATTATAATGGATTCGAACCATATCTCTATATCTACGATCATTACTATACCTACCATTATAAAAATAAGGAGTACAGGGGATACATTATTAAGAAAAATTTATGAAATATATTCTCCATTGTGTAAAATTATCGGTTATTTTTTCCTACATAGTACAATTACATTTGAAGTAAATTATTATCAGAACAGTCATGGAAAACCACCTAAGAATGTCATGGAAAAGTGTGTGGAACATGTGAAAAGTATGAAAAGTGGGGCAGTTGACGTTCCGCCGCCTGTCACACCTGTCAACTATTATTTTTCAAGAAAACATTTTTGTATTCTGTGTAAAATTTTTATTTTAAAATTGCAAAGCGCTTTCGGCGGTTAAGCCATCATCAGTGCCATACCTGCAAGTAAGCTATAATCGTTGGAAAATTTTATAAAAACATTAGAAAAGAAATTACTTACTCGTCAGATATGAAACAAGAAACTTAGTCAAATGTCTACAACACATTAACGTCACTACATTAATTTAAAATCTTTTCAAAAATTAATTATCCCCTGTTTGGGGTTAAAATGTATTAACATTATGAACATTTTTAATTTTATAAATTTTTCAGCCACTACACGAACACGTGTTAGTAGACCGGAAGATGAAGTGACACTACTTCAATTTAAAAATAAAATGACAAATGACAATTAAATGGACACAGAAATCAAGCTATACAACATGAGCATAAAAATGAAATTGTTGTAAAAAAATTTCTTTGATCTGGTAATGTCACAAAACCAAATATGTGAATTTTCCTTTTTGAATTAGATTTAGAAATGGGTTCTCATTAG